>JAJPUD010008581.1:0-87075 GCA_023553655.1 Myrmecobius fasciatus | reverse complement strand
GTATTTTAATTAGACCCAAACAGTTTCCAGACTATTAGGAACATTGATTTTTAGAGCTGGAAAAGTCCATAGAGAACATTTCATGTAATTCCCTTGTGTTAGGATGGAAGAAGCTAAGGTCACCCATTTTGTCTTTTTATGGTACCATGCTTCCACTGATAATCTTTGGACTGACTTCATTAGGTGGCACTGGCTCTGAAATCAAAGGACATGAGTTCAGAATTGGCCCCTATTGTGTGATGCAGGGGAAGCCATTTTCCTCTGGGCCTCAATTTGTTCCTCTGTGAAATGAAAGCATTTTTCTCTGGAGTCCTTTCTAACTCTAGCTCTGAGAGTCTACACAGGTGCTGAGCCACGGATTTATTAACCTACACAGGCCTCGGTTTCCTTCTTGTAAAAAGAGAGGGTTGGAGTAGCTGGTCTCTGAGGCGCTGCCCCTTCAGGCTGCAGACCCGTGACCCAGCTGCAGAGGTGCTGCTCCCAAGCTAAGGTCCCCCCTTCTGGGCCATGGCTATTTGAAGTTGGCCTGCGAACACCTCGGGGGACCACCCTGGAAAGGAGTTGGCCAGTGGAAGGCGGGGCCTAGGCAGAATTCTCTGCTCCCTCATATTCATTAGAGGATCAGAAGGCTAAAGGGCCCACGGCCAGCCCAAAGGCCAGGGTGGAGGCGGGGATTCCTGAGACTTCTGGGGCACTGGCAGCAGGGGGTCAGCTTCTGGAGCTGTCACTCTAGCACTCTCCGTGACTGGCCTGGCTGGCTCTGAAATCAAAATGCCACGTCGAATTTAACCAGGCCATCCTTCTGGGAAATTGCGCAGAGCGACAGGACTGTTAACATGAAAAGTAAAAGAAAAACAATGTGATAGTTCAGAAACCCGGGCTTGGGAACAATTGGCGCTTGGAGAGCCCGTGGACAATTCCTACGGGGGAGTGCCTTATTTTGATCTGCCAAGCGAGAGGAACATTGTTTGACAAAGTTTCTGCTTGAAGGGAGTGATTTTTGCAAGGGCCAGGCCTCAGGGAGGTGGTGCATGAAGCAGAAGTAACAGTTTTATGGGGGAAACTCCTTGGGGCAGAGCTAAATGAGGAAATTGGGGGATAATAAGAATTGGTGTCTGATGGGCCCTAGAGCACAGCAGTGCCCAGGGGGTGTCAGTGGGGTGCTGGTACCAGGAACGCGGGATGCTGGCATGGAGCGCCAGGGATGTGCCTGGGCACCAGGGATGCTCTTGCCTGCCTCTAGGTCCTGGGGTACCAGGGATGCTCCCCTCTGAGCCACAGCTGCCCAGCATTGCTTCCCAAAAGTCCTTGTCGCTAGGCGGTGCTAGTGGCCTGTGACAGCGGAGGCAGGAGGAAAGGAGCTCCACTTGGGTTTCAGGAACAGTAGGGGGAGTTAAGTCCTGGCCTGCATGGCATGGGCGTGGCTTGGGTGTGGGGGGGAGGGGGAGCAGAGGTGGTAGGAGGTTGGGAGAGGGCTAGAGTGGAAGAGAGGGTGGTGGAAAGGCTTTAAAAGGCTTCACGATGTTGCCTGGGGGTGGTGCGAGGGGAGGAGAAGGGGTTGGGACCCAGATGTTCCAGCTGAGCCAGGGGATCTGCTCAGCAGCATTTTCTGCAAAGCCTGGTGTGGCTGCTGCCTCTTTCTTGCCTCCTTTGACCCTTCTTTTCCATCCTCTCCCTCTTTCTTCTTTTTTCCTTCCCTTCCTTTGTTCTCTTCTTTCTCCTATTTTCCTATTTCCTATTTCTGTATTGTTTTCTTCCTCCTTTTCTCCCTCCCTCATCCTGTCATTGACTTCTTTTCTTTCCTACCCTTCTCCTTTCCTTCCTCTACCCCTTCTATTTTTTTCTTCCTTTTTCTCTCTTAATGCCTCCTTTATATTTCTCTTCCTCTTTGTCCCTTCTCTTTTGCTTCTTCCTCTTTTTATTCCTCTTGTGTCTCATCCTTTATTTTCTTCCTATCTTTCTTTCCTTTTTCCTTCTTTTCCTTTTTCCTTTTCTCTGTCTCCTCTCTGTACATCATTTCCTATCCTTTCACCCATTGCCCCTCCAGAGAGTAGAGCAATTGCCCGTGTCTCTAACTCTGCATTATCATTTTCCAAAGGAATTTCCTCCCAGTTCTGCAGGCTTTTCTGTCACCCCCTTGAAACAGGGGCATAAACTTCAACTCTTATCAATCTTGACTCTTAGAAAAAGCCCCAGGGTGGTTGTGTTTGGAAAGAGATGCAGTTGAGGTGACCGCTAGCTTTGTAATTTTTTAATTTTTTAATGTCTTGAGTTTTTCAACACCTCTTGTCAATAACTCCGGCATGAGTGTTGCTCTGGCTAGCAAGCTGTTAGGGATAATTATTTTAAATCACTTAGTTGGAACATCCAGGGATATATCCAGTTTCTCTAACAAGGGGCATGTTGCAGAAGCTAACCCATGGGACACAGACAACTCCTGCCGGGGTGAATCCTCTGGGAGCCTGTAGTTGATGGGGCTTGTTAACAGTGGGGAAAGCAATAATTCTGGAGAGGATTCAAATAAGAGAATGTTAGAGCTGGAAGGGTTCTTGGAAATAACCTTAGTCCAACTCTCTAATTTTACAGGTGAGACAACTGACTCTCATGTAGAAAAAGTATGCTGGAATTGCCCTAGAGCTATATTATTTATCAAGTGGAATTAGAGGGCAGGCTCCTCACCTAAAAGGTACAGTTGTAAAAATGAATTTCCTTATCTGCAACATGAAGAGATGATCTCTAAGGTCCTTTCTGGCTGTAAATCCTATGACCCTAAGGACCGTCTTAATGCTCTCATATGGAGACTTCCAATAAGAGCTCCTACTTTCAATCTCAGGCATGTTAAAAGACCTGTTGTTTGAGCTCCTTAGCTTAGACTTCCTCCCCCTCCCCCAATCCTATGATTTGAAGATGTGAAGTTTATTGGAATGCAGCGACTTGCCTAGGGTTGCATAGTAGTAAATAGCAGAGGTGATGTTTGAACTCAGGTTCTTGGATTCCAAATCCTCTGCTTTTCCTACTCTATTATATGTGCAAATAAAAACATATCATTTGTGAAAACTTTGGAGAACATGGTGATTTCTTTACTGAGCCAACAGATTACTTGAAAATACTGCATTTTTCATAATTTTGTAGTGAATAATGAATATTATGAGCATGGAAATAATTATAGTGCTAATTCTATAAAATCTGTGTACAGAAATGCATCAGATTTTTGTTTCCAATGGTAGCTGTGACTGGGGTGCAGTAAAATACTGCTCACAATTCACCCTGTACACAGGTAAGTTTAAATGGTGCTCACCCTTAGAACTCACAATTTATGCTTCTGATTTTAATTTTCTTCAATGTGCGTCCCAGAAGGATTTATTAAACTTGCTTTGCGGAGCCCATTAACTCTAAACTGAATAATGATCTTACTGTACATTTTGAATCAGTTTATAGTAATTTTTCTATACACAGGACTCCAGAAATGTATATTCCTTGATGGCAGAATTTTATATCATCTGTAAATGAAATGGTTTACTCAATTTACCTAAAAGTTGTTCATAATTAACTAACACCAAGGGATTACTGCTTTCAAAGGTTGGTGAACAGCAGATATGATCTGTAGTTGGTGAGGATATTCATTTCAGGTCTTAGAAATGGAAGGAACCACTTTTTTGGGGGGCAGCTAGGAATGCAGTGGATAGAATCAGAAGGACTGTCTTCCTGAGTTCAAATGTGGCCCCAGAAACTAACTGTGTGACCCTGGGCAAGTCATTTAACCCTGTTTACCTCTGTTTCCTCATCTGTAAAATAAGTTGGAGGATGTTAATGGCAAATCACTCCAGTATTTTTGCTAAAAAACCCCACAAAAGGGGTCAGTAAAAGTTGAGTTGGACATAACTGAAATGATTGAACAACAGCAAACCCTTCCTGTTGCTACTTTAGTTACAACAAAATGAACTGGGAATCACTGGTTATTCCACTGAGTAAGATCATATAGCTTGAGAAGTACAGCAGAGTTGGGAAACGGAATTTGAAGTATGAGGGCCAAGGATCAATTCCTACCAATATTATGTAATTCTACTTACTAGTTACTTGTGTAGTTTACTGTCTGTGCTTACTCTCTGAAGAGTTTACAGCTCAAAAGTTAGGGCTGCGGGGTTACCTTCTGTTTTTGTTATAGAACTGAGATGGCAGACAGGAAGTCTTTGCTGGAATCGGAAAATATTTTTTAAAGTAAATAAAAATACAATGGAACATAATGTTAATATATATTTTTTGACTCAATATTTTGCTGCAGGGATCCTTATGTACAGTTTCCATTTGGGTCAGTGTTGTAGGGTCAGACCTGATTTCAAATCTGCCTCTGAGATTTGCAAGATCCATGACCCTAGGTTCTGTCTGCCTCAGTTCCTTCAACTATAAAGTGGGAATAGCATCTATTTAACTTATTTGAGTAATAGTACCTACTTCCCAGTGTTCTTGTGAGGCAATGAGGAGATAATATTTGTTAAGTGCTTAGTAGAGTTGCCTGGAACATGGTAAATGATTAATAAATGTTTGTTTTCTTCCTTTATTCCTCCACTGAGCCAATTGGGCTGGAATACATGTTAGTACTTTTAGCAGTAACGATAATGGTACATTACCAACTGATCTTGTATTTCATGTGGCATTGAGAAGATGACCACAGCTTAAAGCCATTCCGGCTTTACTGCTTTGGTAAATTGCTTGTTCTTTATAAATTCAGATCATGGGTCAGTCATTTTGAAGCACTTCTGGAAACTCTTGAGGATAACCATCAACAGGGCTGGCATTTTGATGAAAGGCAGACATGCACATCCTCAAGGAGGCATTTTGAGGGGCAAGGACTAGGAAGGATGTTTAATTGCCTTAATTACATTTGTTTTCTTAGGTCTTATTATTTAGTAAAATTATAGAGTCATGTCATCCTTCTACAACGACTGTCCAGAACATCTTTCCCCACAAGGATTCCAAAGTAGTACCACAAAGGAAGAACTAGTTTAACTAGATGGCAAAATCTTCAGGGCCGGCAGTAGTGTTGTGCCTTTTAAAAGTCAACTACAGGAATGGTAAATGACCTTAGAAATCGTCAATCCATTTTATAGATGAGGAAACTGAGCCCCAGAGAGTTAAGCATCTGAAAGTCATGGAACCACCTGTCTGGACCTGGGAGGAGAAATGATTGTGTAAGGCCACATGGGTAACACCAGTGGAGCTGGAGCTTCTGTAGATGGTTTTGTTTGTTTTTGTATTTACTCTTACAGAGCTCAGTATGTGCATCTGGGCACACATCAAAGTTTGGCTGAGAGAGCAAATAGGGCTCAATGATGTAAATTGCATTACCTCCATTCCCTTTTTAGGGTAAAATAGAAATGTCTATTGGAAAGAACGTGGCTGATGAGCTTAATTTGTTAGGAATCAGGGCTAATTCTACGAAGGCTGTGGGCCCATCTGGCTTTGCTGTTGGCCAATTAGCTCTGATCTCTTTTGTGGCTGCAGACTTCATCCAGTCTCCCTATCCCACTCATCTGGCTTACAAATGTTTGCTACTAGTCACAAACAGAAATTGATCCTAAAAGGTGTGGATGGATCAGTGCAAATTAATCATGCTACTCGGCTGGAAAAGTAACACAAAGCACATGTGGCCCTCCTGACGATGAGCTAGTAACGGCCTCCTTTTCTATGAGAAAATGGCATAGTTTTGAATCAAGAAAGCTTTAAAAAGGCTAAGCCACCATCCAGTGGGAATGGTAGGCTAGGGGAGGGATGGGAGATACCTAACCTAATTAATCGCCTGCCGTGGCATGGCCTGGGATGGGAGATGGAGGAGGGAAGATCAGTCTTCTTAAAGAAGGTGGAATAGGATCAGCGTGCCAAAGGGAGATGTTTTCTTCTTTGAATAACAGGGCTTGGGGCTTCTCCCAGGCTCCCTGGCTCCAGCCTTAGCAATGGGGAAGATGCTGGCATTCTTCCCATGCCAGGGACCTGGTCCACCCCTGAATAACAGCCTGTTTTGGCACTAGGGGATCTGGCTGCAGACTCTCCAAGCTGTGAAGGAGTGCCTTTCCAACATCCTCTTTTGTGTCCCTTCACTTGAAGGGCACCAAAAGCAGCCTGCTTGCTCTGCTCTTCAGAGACAGAAAGAAGCCACTTCATTTGGGACAGAGTAGGGAAAAAGTATATTCTATAAGTCTCCCTTAGCTTACAATATGCATTTCACTGAAAGGTAACTTTTTTCCCTTCTAGTCTTCAAAAATATTTGGATCTTTATTCTGAGTTGATGTTTATATTGAGATAGCTATTAACATTTTAATACCTGTACTTAAAATGCTGGGTTTTATTAATTGAAAAGATGAATACAGATGTTTATTTCATGGAGAGCAGCAGGGGACTATGGAACCGTTTCCTAAAAAGATTCTTTTTGGACTGGGATTTAATTTTTATCCAGCGCATTTTCCTTTGCATTTGTTCAGATGCCATTTTTACAGAGAAAAAAACAAAAAAAACAAAAACAATACAAACAAAATCTGTTCCCCTCCCCCCCCAAAAAAAAACAAGCCAAAAAACAAAAACCCATTAACTACAAACTCCAAGTTTTCAGTATAGGGTTGGAAATTGGTATTTTGTTTTGAAACAATTGATGCAAACCACTGCCTCTCTGAGTTGAGCTGTATATCTAGGGGCAGGGAAAAATAGGCCAGTTTGCCAAGTGGAGTGACCTGATTCTTGTTGGATCAACATGTTATCAAGTGAAGGTTGTCACTACAAAGTAAGTGTGATGAAGGCTGCCTTCTCAGACTAAAATCCAAGTGCTGGCCTGCCAGCCACAGAAGTGCTAGAATCAGCATGTCCTAATCAGTCCGTTGTCTATATGTAGATTTAGACATCTCCAGGAGGCAGAGAGCCTATCAGGCCCAAACTGATTATTCTAATCAAGTGTTTTAATTAAGTATACTTATTGCAGTATCACAGGAAAAAAAAAGGACTGGTCTTGAGTAGTAATGGGTAATGGGTAGTGGGTTCCCCCCCTTCTTTACAGTTCTAGTACTTGGCTTTGTGGGGTGTATTTAACATATTTCTAAAGTAGGCCACGGGAGAGATCCCCTGGTGAAATTCACTTTGCTGAGTTAGCAGTCTGGTCAATGGACAAAAAAAAAGAAAAAAGAAAATGATATTACCAACTGTGTAGCAAATGAATCAATAGCAATACAAGTGCATTCATTTGCATCCCCAACTATAAGCAGAAAAGCAATACCTGAGCTATAATGGCTAACACAATATTTAAAAAATATATAAACACACACACATTGGGTTGGCTTTTATTGGAATGCCTAGATGCAATCTATAGTCATCAAGTTATGGAAAATTCAGGTCACATATAAAGTTAGGAAGGCAAATGAAAGGAACAATACAAATCAGACAAAATTTACATCTCAAAATATCATGAAAGCATTTTTGACTGGCTTTGCCTAAAATACTTTGAATATCAATTTTTTTTGTACGCTAATTCTTTTCATTATACAGGTCCCCCCTCCCCATCTTTAAAAAAAAAGGTTTTTGTTTACATATTCCCCAAGGTCACTATTTCTTGTAAAAGCATGTCCAGATCACAAGTCTTTTTAGTAAGAAATAGGCTCATTATAGCTACTAACAAGACCACTAATTGGTTTGATTTGACTTCATCTAAAATAAGCACCAAGAGATACTCTAATTTGTTATTTATCCGTGCCAATGTAAAGGACTAGTACATGTCAAGACGATAGACCATGATTTCACTTCTGCCACGTGGTTATAGGCTTTTCATATTTAATAGGTCAGAAACGTTTCTGAGAATTTAGACTCTGAGCCTATTTCACCAAAAGCACTTCCAACATGCTAACTAAATACAGTGCTGCTGAAGGTTCCATCTAACAGAATTGCAAATACCTAACAGTTTACATTTCAAAAAGAAAATGGAAAACAGTGCCATGTTTATGTGGTTTGAAATTTCATAGTTTGCTAAATCTGGGGTTCTTCGTACTTGCCAAAGGACTTTCAAGGATAAAAAATATTGATGCTAATCTGTGCTTCCATTCTAGTAAAATATCAGCATTCATTATAAGATTAATTACTTCGGTATGCTCTACCAAATACACAAATACAGTAATAGCACTGATACTGCCGATTCAGTAGCTATTTCAAACCTCTCCCAGCCAGTCTGTTTAATAAACACGCCTACTGTGCAATTTAGAGTATGTGATACATACAAAGCAGTTAGAAAATTATTTTTAATACATCACTTGAACCTTTATATTTATGACATTGTTCACTTGCTATATTTCATCACCATTATACATAGAAGAAAAACAGTGTGGACTCTATCCCAAGGAACTGAAAAATATTTTCTAAAAATATTTTTGTGGCTGAAATTTAGTGCTTCTGAACAAGATTTGAATGGTGGCTCGAGCCCGTTGTGGAGAGGGGCTGGGCTTGCTTAGACAAAGCTAGCACACACATGCAGCTGTGGACTGCCTTCAAGTCTGCTCTGTGGCACCCTGGTTTCTCCAGCCCTGACTTGGAGCAGAGGCTATCGCCTAGCCACATCAAGCAGAGAATTGGTCGTGTGGACCTAAGGAGCTCTCATCTCCCTTGGTGAGTTTCTTTGTGTGACCTAGAGGTTTAAGAACCAAGATTAACTGTCTCTCTGACTCTCTCCACAAGGCTTGGTTTCTTTTATCTTTCCTTGTGCCTTAAAGTGACACATTTGTCACCACTGTGACTGATCTGGTTAAAACTACAGTTAGTCAGTCCTAACATTCTCCAAGCCCCTGGCAACACTATGCTGTCCTACCTCGAAATGTAGCTTTGGGCCTCCGTTAACAGAACCAATGCAACGACAACAGGAAAACCCCAGTGGTTAATTAGAACAAATCCCCATTTATTTTTACAGTTGGGAGAGGACCAGGAAAACCCCAGTTGTCTACAGCTTCCGCCCATTCCCCGAGCCTTAGTTTGCTTCTGTGCCCCTGGGAAATAATGGTGGGGGCACCAGAGTGATGATTAGAAAGTTGGAGAAGGAAGCTGCACTCTGATAGCCACCCACGAAGGACTGCACTATCCTATCCATGTTGGTGATAGAAAGATGTACAATTTCTCAACCTAATACAAAAATATTAACACTTTTGGACATTATAGGCATAAGTTGTTATATCTCTACAATATAATTATTTATACTGTATAGCTATAACAGATAACAAAAGGTGCAATCCTTTTTTAAAAAAATCACACAGTTCACATGTTTTTATCATTTTATTTTTTAAGTATAAACTTTTTTAAACACTTTACATAAATTAACTCCTCTGAGACTAATATTTGATGTACAGTAAATTGTAATTCATATAAAAATCCATAAACAACTTGTCTCACATAATTTACAAAAAAATCAGGGTCTCCTTTGCTTATCAATGACAAGGGTTCCACTTGCCAGTTTTTTCCCCCAAGGCAAACCATGTTAGCATTGTAAAATCCATTATTAAATTCCCACGGTAGCAGAAGTCCCCTTGTGCCAGTGTCCTTTTATAAAGCAGCACAGTTAAAGCAGTTGGGTTGTCTATAAACAGTAACTTTACCCCACATTTTAAAATTAACAGAGATATATAGCACATCCTATGCAGAGACTACTTCTTGTAAGCAAAGGTCAACAATTCAATAATATTTGGAAACACTGTATGAATCTTTACCTTAGTTAAATACAGTGCCTCAAAGAAACAGGAGGCCCATTGTAAAAGTTTTAGGCCGCTTTCTTTTCTTCCTTTTCTTTCTTTTTAATACTTTCAGTCCAACTGAGTGCAGCGATATGCATATGTAAACATATTCTTTAAAGCGGATCACCTTTAAGGTCATTCAGAAAAAAAGTGTTTTTTTTGTTTTTTTGTTTTTATAATTTTTTTGTTTTCTTTTGTTTTTGTGGGTTTTTTGTTTTCTTTTATTTTGTTTTAAAGCAGTATCATTCTCCTGGAAGGCTCTTCTCTTTCACAGAGTCCAAATCAAAATTGTGCTACAGAAAATTCTGAGCAAAGGTGTAGTTTAGGCTCAAGTAGTGATGCAGCAAGATAGTTTGGTCTCCCTTTCGGAAGACTTTGGTGCACTGTCTCTTTGGTGGCCCAGACTTGGCCAGTGTGTTACCTCCTCCCTATTTCGCTTTGTCTAAGAAACTGTATGTTATTGGCGCTGTCGGCCAGCTCTGGGTATTGCTCCACAGAGAGTACATAGTACCCATCGTATCCTTGTACTTTCCCAGCACTGAGAAGCTGCCTTTTTTCTCCCTCTGTCCAGAGTCTGGCTCCCTCTTCTCCGTCCCGCACCCTTTGCTGCTCTCTGGCCCAGGCGTTGGCCAGGGCCCTCTGTCGGGCCTGCTCCAAGATGCGCGCTTTCTCCTCATCCAGGGTCATGCCATAGCGGACGTGAAGAGCCAGCGCGCCATACTGCATCTCGACATCAGCAAACCTGCGAGTCCTGCCGTTCACCACTGTGGTGGACTGGGAAACAGTGACGTTGATCCCATTTTCCAAGGCCTTTCTCCCGCTGGTTAGCCTCAGGGTGCCAAGGTCACTCTCTGGAGTGGTGGTTTTGATGAAATAGTGAGTATCCTTCCCCTCAATGGTGAAATGCAGGTTTTCCAGGTAGTAAGCGTTATTCAGGACGGCTGCCACTTTGATGCAGTCCTCATTGGCAATGTTGAGCACATTGGTCAGCACTTTGCCCTGACTCACGGCAAGCATCACACCTTTGCCAATCAGAGACTTGACTGTTGCAAACCATAGCCACGATTTCTCTCCACCTGCTTTGCGTCTGCTGATCTGCACTTCTGCCATTTTCCCCAGGGACAGGAAAGCCTTTGCTTGTCTGGCCACTTGTTGTTGGACTCCAAAAATTGGCTGCAAAGAAAAGGGACAGAGAGACATTTTAAAGAACATTTGTAGCCCCTGATCAAGAAACTAATTCTACTGGCACCCCTCTATCCCCTATCATTTTGGCATACTGCCTTACTGTGACAAAAGCACGGAGCAGCTTAATTCTTCCAAAAAAAAAGACGTTTTAGGTGGAAGGATTTTCTTAAATTCATCTGATTTCAAGTTCATTTAAATGCTTATTGAGTTTGTTTCCAACTTAAAAATGTAACTCCATTCAAAGCTTTTAAACGTTTATAGTATTTGCCAATACTAATGCTTTATGTTTTCTTCCCATAATTACTAGAAACATTTGTGTTGTTTTTTGAGGATCTGTGCAACTCGGCTAATCAGCTCTTGCATTCTTCCAACCTTCTCAGTGGGAAGCAGGGGAAAGACTGGCAAAAGCTGGGATTTGTGAGAGAGTCTCAGAGGATGCTAAGTATTTGAACACTGGGTCCCATTTGTATGCTCTGGAATGCTTGCAGTTTAATTTGGGTAGACTCGTCTTTTCCTGGTAAACACTTTCAGCTGAATTTCACAGTGATAAGCAGAGCCATACCACAGGAGTCTTTGAAGGCCTGAATCTAGAGAACTATTATTTGCTACCTTATTAAGAACAATTATTTTCAGCAAGCCTGGGGAGTGACCTAAAAAAAATTTTAGGTAAGCCCTTCCTTCTTTAATAGCAAGAACTTTAATAGGAGCATCTTAACAATTCAGCCCATCTGACAAAAGCAGATATTTGTCTGATGTTGGTCATGGCTTCTTGAACTTAAGCAGTTCTTTTAGGAGGTGCCCAAATGTTTTTAACAGGGATTCTTTAGAACTCTTTCCTTAATTGGAAACTCCTACCAGATCCTAATGGTTGCTTAGAAGAAAAGTTGGCAAACCTAAAAGACTTAAATTACTTCAGAAGGGATTGATTAATGCAATGCCATATGCCATCAATGCGCCCTGGCTCATATATGTTAGAAAACTTTGGCATGTCTACATAACACTTGACCAGCTTAGATCCATATTAAGTTTAGAAGTGTTAGTGATTGAGAGACTGTGGCATAATAGCTAGAAAGCTCATTTTTAGAGTCAGAAAGACTTGAGTAAAAAGCTCACCTGTGATATGGACTGTGTGTCTTCTCAGTGACCTAAGAAATTCCCTATGACTTGGTAGAGAACAAAGGGTACCAACCTACACTGGCAGAGGGAGTTTCCTAGCCTATACTAATGAAATCACCAGTCCAGGTTTTCTTATGCTCTAAAATTTTGCCTTTTACTCCCTCGTGCTCCCT
Source organism: Myrmecobius fasciatus (assembly GCA_023553655.1). NCBI lineage: Eukaryota > Metazoa > Chordata > Mammalia > Dasyuromorphia > Myrmecobiidae > Myrmecobius > Myrmecobius fasciatus. The sequence goes on along the minus strand of JAJPUD010008581.1, from coordinate 74,855 downwards.
AGCTATCTTAAAGATTTGGTAGTCTTTATAAATAAGAAGGTGAATCTTTAAAAAAAAAAGTTACTTAAAGGAAAACCAAAATAGCTATTATTTCTCACTAAGAACAGAAAAGAAGGACCTCTGCAGTCTCTTTTATATATATTTTCCCCTTTAACTATGATTGTCTCCTTTTTTTCTTTATATTCACTGAAATGATAGAAAACTGCCCAGGAGGAAAAATTAATTTTTAAAAAACTAAACCCCACCCCACAAAACTTCTAAACCCTGTTCCTTACCATTATTGGGTAACCCAATTTCTTGATCTCTAATTATTCTTGCTTTAAGCTAGAAATCCTGGTATTCTGTGGTACATTTCTTTTTGATCTCTGAATGGTCCGAATTAGAGGCACCATTTTTTAAAATAGTAGATTTGACCTTGCAATTTCCCATTCTGTTTGTTTCTTTTCATCCTTTAGAACTGTTTCCATGTGTGTGTATATGTGTTCTTTTCCTTCCAATGATAAAAAAAAAACACCCAGAGTTTAGATTCTAACAGAGTGTGACTTGGAATGATTCTGCATTCATTGTCACATGAATCAGAGTTAATAGTAAAAAGAAGAAATTAAACTGTACTTTTGTATATTGTTTATAGGATGCCAGTAGAAAGTATACATCAGTGATAATTGTGTTTATTTCCTGGCCTATTTTTATTTCTCGTATTTCCTTTAGGCTCTGAATGCCATTGTCAATCTGATCTTCCAGGGTTCCATTAGGGAACTCAGAACTCAAAAATGGGTTGCCAGGTTTTATTAGCTACTAATAATGTGTGTCTCTTATAGGTTTTGATCTCCAATGTCTATAATACATTGACTTTTAGAAGAAAAAAAGGCAGTAGTGCATACTTTACTAATTAATGCTAATTGAGTAAAAATTGATGAATAAAGCTACGAAAGAAGAGATCTAAATCAGAACAGTTTCTTCCATTTGTATTATTTCTTTAGTTTTGTTTTTTGATTCTTACTGGTATATCATCCCACTGCTGACTCTTCACTAGTTCATAAGAAGGCTCTGTTAAATCAAACTTGGGCACAGGGAATCCCGGAATAGCATTGTGTAGATGGAAGCCAAATGTCACCAGCCAGCTGTTAACATCTAGGAGAAGAATGTACAAAATGAAAGGTGTTAGAACTTATTTTATGCTTTTAAATTTGAGTCCTTACCTTGTAAAAAGTCACATCCATACATAAATTACCTGGCAAAAGAGCCCACATCTTTCTTTATTGCCACATAATTCAAAACACACTCTTTTTTTGTTTTTGTTTTTGAGAGTGAAGACTATAGTCCTGATGTCAGAACAATGCTATTCCAAACACAATGCATATCCATAAAATCTGAAAATCTGGAGTTTTGGCTGCTTATTTAGGCCAACTGAATAAAATGTCACACATGCAAAGTAAGTAATATCCTGTATTAATAATAATGATCAAAACTGTAATGGATATTGCATGGCAGCACCAAAAAGACATTATCAGGTGAAAAATGAAGTTTGTTTTTGTCATTAGTAAATTATGGCCTTTAACAGGAATTGTGCTGTTATTAGCTTGCAACAATAATTGCCCAAGGATATGTAGAGTTCCACAATTCATTTTCTATTAATAAAAAGACTAAATTGGGAGTATTAACATCAAGGATTGTTTCTTAATCAAAGAAGAATGCTAAAAGCTGGCAGAGTCATGGGCACAGAGGCTGTGCCCCACTTCAAAGGCTGGCTGGGTGCAGGTGGAAACAAACTTTTTGGGTAGAGAACCTGAAAACCTTTAAAATGGTATTTTAAAATGTTGCCATGTGACTCAAGAAGCCATTAAGCTCAGAAGAAGGCTTTTATTCTATTCTAGAGGTTATAATGTTACCGAACTACTCAGCAGGCTGCAGCTTTATGAGTACAGTTGGGTGTAGGTTATTTTAGATATTAAGCACATTGCTAGAAAATTTGAAATTGCATTTCATCTAATATATTTTATGCTGTTCCATTTCTCTTTTGATGTTTTGTAGAAAATGCTGCTATAGCATTCCCTGCAGTTCATGTTGCTAGGAGAGGATGAATTCAGGGGGCTGTGGGCCTACAGTCAGACCCTGTCAACACCTCTTAAATAACCACTGGTAAACTGCTTGTCAAAATGATGGAGAGCCACTTGTTTTCCATTCACTTCTCCAGGGCACAAACTCTCACCTCATCACTATGCTGACAGAAGTCACTTCCTTTGGCCAGGTTCATTCGGCTACAAAACCATTGATATTTTCTATCTTTTAAATTAGAAGAGAAGCTTAAAACTTGTCACATAGGCAACAAAGTATTTTCTTCAAGATGATACCCTATGCGTGCCCAAAAAGTGACCATGAAATTTAGGACAGCCCTTACCCTCCCCCCTGCCATTCCTGGACACACATCCATATTAAAAGCAAATGGACAGCCCTGAAGTCAGGAGGACCTGAGTTCAAATCTGGCCTCAGACACTTAACATTTCCTAGCTGTGTGACCCTGGGCAAGTCACTTAACCCCAACTGCCTCAGCAAAAAAGAAAAAAAAAAGCAAATGGAAAGTTTTATTCTCAAAGTTGTGGTGGACAAAGGGCAGGATGCCCAGTGAAAAGTGAGCTCTGCTTGGGTTCACATCCCACCTCAACTACTTGTAGTTAAGTGACACTGGACAAATTACTGAACTTCTTGGTTTTGGTTCCTCATCACTAAACCGAGGCCCATTATAGCTCCAATTCTGTGATCTTATGATTTTATATTGATAGAAATTGACTTTAAAAATGGGCAGGAATACTGGAGGAGGATGCAGCATGGAGGGGGCAAGTCCTTCAGTTATTCCACATGGTTGAGTGGAGTAGAGATGTAATAAAACCATTCATTGCCAGGTGACAAAGCCATTCCTGAGGCTTGACTGGCCCAGGGCTAGCAAGCTAAACCTCTACAGCTCGTGGGCACCTCAGGGCAGCGGCCCTTTAGAAGGGGCAGATGCCCCAAAGCCATTTCAAATGATCACTCCCTCTCCTGCAAGCAGCCATATTTCCACATGGAGAGGGATGGCACATCTGCCATGGAGTATCCTTTATGTGCTGTGGCTAAGTGAACCACTGTTAACTGCCAAATGACCTGTGAGGACCTCATTGTTGTGGCTTTGAACCTGAACTAATAGGGCAAGGGCAGGTAGCACCTGGAGGGACCCTCTGATGGCAACGATGTGAATCAGTGTCTTAAAAAGGTAGCTGAGTAATGGGAAATGGACTTGGGGGATAACTTTACAGCCTGCACTACAAAATCTCTTACTCTGAGAAAGCAAAGTTGTGCCCTTAAAGGGTGTGTTTGCTGGTTTCTGGTATATAGAACACACACACACACACACACACACACGTATATATTCTATATCTATGGGGATGCTCGAGGAATCAGAGAAAGGGTGGGGGCATTTGGGGATCCAAGGGTTCAGTCTTCTAAGAGAAAACTTCCTTCTTTAAGTCTTTCTAGTGATGAAGAAGGAATGTCTGCTAGGGAAGAGGTAAGTATCAAATGTTGATTATCTTTATTAAGAGTTTAATCAAATTTGTACTATATGACATTTCTGGAAGTTGTGCCTAAAAACCAAATGCTATGTTTTGATATCTTCAAAATCTTCAAAAATAAAGAGGAAGCATTTCTACGTAATAGGATGACTAAAATCCAAAAGGTTAGATGGACCTTAGGTCATGGAAGGTCTGAAGAGGTCACACAAATGAAAGTGTTAAAGCTCCTTTATAATATTTCTTTAAACATATTAATTTATATATTATTATTAACATGCATCATCTTACCCTGCAATTTAAAAAAGTTTTGCTGTGTATAAGGCAACTAACCCCAAAGGTAAAACTTCATTTCTGGGAGATCACATTCTCCACTCCATTCAACCTTGCCCTATCCAAAGTCAAAGAAATATGAGTATACATATAAAAAAATTTTGCTTGCTTGGCAACATACCTGGCTTTCCCCAAAGGCCTCATTCCCTGTAAAGACAGCAACCTCTGTCAAGGTCACTTAGGCTTAGCTATATGTCTAAGGAGTATGCTAAAACCAGTTAAGAAACTAAAAGTTTATAGAGCAAAGGCATGATGATTCATCAGAAGGAAGGAATATTTGTTTCCCTGCTAATTAAAATGCTGAAAAGTCCAAAGTGGAGATTGGGAAGTGAGATTGGGCAGGAGATTGCATTAAAGATGGACAGTGATATCCTGGTGATGCTGTATATTGTGTGTGTGTGTGTGTGTGTGTGTGTGTGTATTTATTGTGTAACTAGAAAATAAGTAGCACATATTGGGTGCCCAAAAGCAGACATATTTTAACCTTGCTAGTGCTGCCCAGGTAGAAGATAAGTATCCTTGTGAATTTTACTGAATAAGAGTGGAACCAAAGATCTCCATAATTGTGTACCTGAGTTATATTTCTGTTCTATATTGCTAATGGAAGGATGGTGTTTCCTACTGAGTAAATTTTCACTAAATTGTTATCAACTAGTGTTTTCCACTCCACTCTGGAAAACAACAACACTGAAATACTAGGTGTCCACATGTTAAAGGAAGGTGAAAACCTTAAAAAAAAAATCATCAAAAAAATTTTAGATCTATAATTACTGTTATTAGACTTTGAAAAAGAACAAAACATAATTACCTGTGATATAATCTTTCACATCATGAATCTTACTTGCAGGATTATTGTTCCTAAACATATACAAATTAAAAGGAGCTGGGTCCTTCCCAATCCTTTTCCAGATTTCTATGTCAGGGGTTGTCCATCGTCCTGCCAGTATGTCATAGTCTCTTTCTCCAAAGTGGACTAATTTGGTGAGTGGGTCATAGAGGCCTCCGTGAAATCCAATCACTAACTGGAAATCCAGATTGGAGTCAAAATAGATCTCACCATAGGCAGTGTACTGAATTTGTTTCAGCATAAGCCCATTGCTACTAAAAACAGCCAAAGGTGTCCCAGTATTGTCTGATGCAATGTAGAATTCATCCCCGCTGCTAATCTCCATGGCAAAGAGATGTCCTTGAAGATCATAATAGAGAGAAGTAATTTCTGAACTGGAATGATTATACACATGGGTAATCCTGGTGGGGTAAGTAAGATCAGCATAAAAGAACTGGAGGTGCTGTCCTAGACTTGTTTTGGTTGATACCCGCCTCCCTAGGCCATCATAGCGGTATATCACAGTCCAGCCACTGCCTTTGCTGTAAACTCGAGTCAGGAGTCCCTTGGAACTGTATTCGAAGATCTCTGTGCCTCGTTGACGTAGGAAGCCATCTTCATCCAGTCGGTACTGAACATCCCCTAACCGAGTGATCCTGTCCCTTAGGTCATAGCGAAGAGGGGTCAGGCGCGCGCTGTTACTCGGGTTCAATAAATGCAGGTTGCCATTCAGGTCATAATTGTAACGCCACATAATTTTCTCATTCAGATAAACTGTCTGGAGTTGCCCATCGACATCATACTCATAGGCATATTTAGTAGTGTTAGCAAAAGGTCCGATTTTAATCTCTCTCTTGGTTACTCGTCCCATGTTGTCATACTGGATCGTAATCCAGTACATCAACGACCGGAAAATCTCATACTGAATTTCCTTAATGCGGCCATGAGCATCAAAGTGTTTGGTATATGTCATGACAGCTGTGGAAATGATCTGGTTAATGTCATAATAAATAACCCCAAACTTCCCAAACTGTTCAACTTTACCAGAAATATCATCAAATTGGTAGAGATCAATAGGCAGTGGAGTTTCATTGATGACACCCTGCATGCTGGTCACTCTGAAACTGTTGTCATAGCTGTAGTCAAACCGTGCGTTTACCATCCCATCTTCACTAAAGCGGAAAATCTGTCTATCAATCAGTGGACCAATTTGCCTGTATCTAATGGTGCAGATAAAACCATCACTCTGGAGGTTCACTGTTTTTAGGACTCCTGCTGTCTCATCATAAGTAAAACTGACTCTTGTACTATCATACAGAATTTCTGAAAGTCTTGTTTGCCTCCTGTACTTAAATAAGACCCTCCGACTGGTACCCAGGAAAGCCGTCTGCAGAAGCAGCCCTTCCTCATTGTAGTCCATAATGATGGAGGCATTGCTTTCAGGAGGGTTATATATATTCCGATAATAGCCAATGGAGCGGATCGTCTGCATGGTGTGACGAGCAACACTAGGCATGGTGATAGCAGAAAGCCGGTCCAGCAAATCATATTCAAAAATGTACTGCCGCTGACTATGAAGCAGGAGGACCATTGACTGTAAATAGAAAACATATCTTAGGTTCCTGTCTGCCCAAGGGGAAGAAAAATAACAACAAAATGAAAACAACAAACAACAAAATGAAACATTGCACTTGAGAGAATAATTCTCATTTAAATTGAGTTATCCTTGACCTTACATGCTTTTAATGATTTTCTTGCCCAATTTACTTGGATGCTTAATTGTGAAAGGCTTTGCAATTAGTAGCACAAGATTCACAATATGCCCCCTTGTGATGATTATGCAATTCTTTTCCCAGGCCCTTGTGGCCAAACAGCAGATTGTCAATGGATTTGGTAAGTCATAAGACAGGCAGAAGAGAAGCTGTTCTAAAGACGTTATTTCAAGCAGGAAACAGCATATGGGAAATGCAATTCCTACTCATAATAATTATTTAGTGAGATGCTCCCCTTCCCCCTATACTTGACTTTAGACATATTGAAACCATATTTCCAGCTGCATTTGAGAGTAGAACAAAGTAGTTGGAAAAATTTTTAGTTCTGCCAAGAAAATCCTCATAGAGTCAGCCCTGAGTGGTGCGTAGTATTTCAGTTTGAAGAAAAAAAGGATGTATGGTATATTAATCATGTGTTAAGAACAGTTTGTAGAATTATCAGTAGTCTGTTGCAGGGGAAGAAGCAGCATGACATGGGATAAGAGTTGACCTAAGAAGGCTCAAGAATTTAAGGTCTGCCTCTGTCACATATTGCCTATGGATTGTGTGGGGAAGGGGTTGTGGTGCAATTGTTTTTAGTCATGTCCAACTCTGTGGCTCCATTTGGTATTTTTTTTGTGCAAAAATACTGGAGTAGTTTGCCATTTCTTTGTCCAGTTCATTTTATTACAGGGTTTACAGGGGTAAGTAACTTGCCCATTGCACAGGTAGGAAGTGTCTGAAGCCAGATTTGAATGCAGGAAGTCTTCCTGACTCCTAGTCTTGAACTTTATCCAATTCATCACTAACTCAAAAAGTTGGAGGTAAAATACCAATCTTTCTTTCTTTTTGCTGAGGCAATTGGGGTTAAGTGACTTGCCCAGGGTCACACAACTCGGAACTTTTAAGTGGCTGAGGCCAGATTTGAACTCATGTCCTCCTGACTTCAGGGCTGATGCTCTATCCACTGTAGCACCCTAGCTGCCCCACTACCAGTCTTTTTTTAAAGGAGTTCATCATGTCAATGAGATCATGGGTCTGGTCCCTATCCTGATGGTGGTGATAGTGATGATGGCAGCAGTGATGGTTTAATTTTGAAAAGGTCATGATAACTAAATTGTCTGCTGTTCTCCTACTGCCTGAAGAACCTTTAGAAAGAGTTCCTGGAGCCTGTGGTGTGTGGAGTCTTAGAGAAAGAGGTTTGGGTTTGAGTCTTACTTCTTGTTATCCCAACTGCACAAACCTGAGGAAGACTTTTACTATTTCCAGTTCAATTGGCTTATCTTAAAAATGATGACAATTTTTGAACTTTTCTAAATCCTTGAACTATTCTGCAAACACAAGATATTATGAAGTATAAAATTATGGCATAAATACTATGTAAATATTTTGATAATTTTTGATAATTCCTTTGGTGGGAGCACTCCCTTGCACCATGGCAGATTGTGATTTCTTTAGAAATTCCATCCCTGGGAAGCTAGGTGGCGCACCAGCCTTGAAGTCAGGAGGACCTGAGTTCAAATCTGGTCTCAGACACTTCCTAGCTGTGTGACCCTGGGCAAGTCACTTAATCCCAATTGCCTCAGAAAAGAAAAGAAAGAAAGAAATTCCATCCCTACTGGACATTATTTCTCCTCCTGTACTGTGTGATTTAGTCAAGCAGCCTTTTATTTGTTGCTGACATAGTCCATCTCCTATTCCCATGTGTACCTGGTGTGAGTCCTAAACTCTGACTCACAGATGAATACTCTTTCTTTAGGATGCCAGTCAAGAACCATTTTCTAAATGAAGCTTTTCCTGGTGTCCTCAGCTATTAGTGTCTTCCCTACCCAGCTACCTCATATTTAACTACCTTGCCTTTGTCCACTTTATATTTATTCTGTAAAAGGTAAGTCTCTTCAAGTGAGGGCTGCTTCATTCTTTATGGTTGTGTCTTTAGTGCTTTATATAATATCTGGCACCTAGTCTAGGCTCTTAGTAAATACTTGATGATTAACTAACAGAATGTCTTTGAAAGCTGTTCTGTTTGAACAATTTCATCATTTTATGGCCAGTGTAGTAACTAACTTCTCTAAGCTTTGCTAAGCTGATCTTTGGGAAATAAGTCTACAGTCAGTTTGGATCTCTACTCAAAGCAATTCCAGTTTGGTAGAATTTATGCTGTACAAATGTGGCAGCTGCAAACCCAGGGTCACCCCTAGCATCATGCATGGGTTGAGTGCTGGGCTTAGAATGAGGAAGCCCAGGATTTGACATTTACCTTTGGATATTTACTAGCAAATTACTTAACTTTTCTTAGGTATCCTTTCCTTACTTCTAGAACAGAAAAGCACCCTAATCTTTAAGGTTACCTGTCAGCTTTACTTCCAGGGTTCGTGCTGAAACAGTTATAAGATAACCTGAAGTTACATAGCACCCTGAGCTTTGACCTCCACAACTCTGGGAGGGAGAAGCTCATCATCCCCATTCAACAGATGAGGGCACTGAAGAACAGAAAAGGAGGAACACAGGAAGAAAAGTGTCAGGGGTGAGATGTGAACCTTAGTCTTTTGGATCCAAAGCCCAATACCCTGTGCCACTGGGCAGCTTTACCTCTCCAATGATGAAGCATTGGGCGGAACCTTGGTAAACTGAACAAAGAATTATAAATTTAAGCATAATCTAAATTAAACATAACATTTTTGTTAATTAAGAAAGTACTTTTTAATTGGACCAAAATGAAAATTGGTTAAGTGAAGCTGTGTTATGATGGCTATCCAGATTGGAGGAACATAGCCAGTTCCTATGTCTGAGAAAGCTGTCTGAGTGTCTGATTGCTCCAGATTGGGGAGAGCTAAGGCAGAGGGGAAATGAATAGGTAAAGCCTAAGACTCCCATTCTGATTCTGCAATAGAAATAAATAAAAGGCCTTAGGCCTGGACATATGTTTACCCTCTTTTGTCTGTGTCACCTTGTGCCTCTTGTCAGGAGGAACCTAGGTAATTCCCTCATGGCCAGTATAAGGTGGCTTGAAACTCATTTCCCATATAAACTTTGGGTCTCAGAAACTGCACCAGTCACACAGTGTTTAGTTTGATTGAAGCTCTGACAGGAACAATGTCTGAAATTGATGTGTTTATCTGTGCTATCTGAGACTCTTGCTCAAATGCTCAGGAGTTGGCAGAGAATTATATATAAGTGAAGTAACACCCAGTTCCCTATTAGTGTGAACTATGTCTTCCTACCTTATAGATGAATTCTCTTTCTTAGTTTGGATTTGATTTTATACTATTTGAAGTTAAAATTATGTAAAATATCATAATAGTTGCTAGCCCAAAGGAAATATGCTGTATATAATTGAATACAGTGACTGCTTCTTTGAATTTATTATTTGCACTAATTAATATCTAGCTTTGATTAGGACCTAATTTATAAATGTTTCTGATGTAAAAGTTTCATAAGTGGGCAAAGTTTCTGTTTGTTGGTTTGCTACATCAGGCATTTTGGAAGGTCTTAAACAATAGAACTGAACTATAAAGAGAAGCTACTTTAATAATGTAGAAATTCATCAGTGCTGTGCCTTAAATAGCAGTATTTAGAATAATGAATAGAACTTGAGTGCTGGTCAATGATTTGCCAAGTACAAAGCTTATCTAAATCTGTTCTATTGGTCAATGTCTTTTTAAACCAATACTAAATAACTTTGATGATGATTGCTCTAAAATATAGTGTTGAGATCTGGTATGCTTCTATTCAATCATTTTTCCCCCTCGTTTCCCTTTCTCCCCTGTACTCTCTTTCCTTACTTCTGCTTCCTGCCTTCCCTTCGAGACTCCACTCAAATTCCAGAGGACTTTCTTGTTTGTTTCTACTCCCACCCTCAATTACTTTTCATTAACATGGTTATATATATCTCATATATTACATATGTTGTCTCTCCTTTTAGAATGGGAAATATTTGAGATCAGGGGCCAGGTTTTTGCCTTTGTTTCCCCAGTATTTAATTTAGTTCTTTGCACAGAGTAAGTGCATAATTAGTGCATGTTTGTTAATGTTTAAGTTCACAATAAAAACAATAAGTAAAAATAATAATTAAATAATAAAAACAATAAATAACAACAAAAAGGAAGCAAATAGTTGCATCTACAATGACCTTGGTGTACTCTGAGGTATGTTGATCATACATTCCTTCCCCTGCCTCCCTTGTCCCCAGCTTATCTTTGGTTTGTAGATTGTACATACCTTTTCTAAGTATGTGTAACTCCATGTTTTCCCATCTGCAAAAACCCTAGACACAATCCTTCCCTGCCCATCATAATCTACTTTTTCACTCGTGGTTCCTCTTTGAATGCTGGCGATTTGGCCTGTAGATGAATAGGTAACATTGACAGCCATCAGCTTGCTACTTGGTAGCCAGAGGGTTGGGTGTCCTGATGTGTCATAGGCAATTCTCAGCAGAAATTTACGGTGGTCATCATAGATCTTTTCTGTCTTTGTGGTTCGATCAAAGTCGACTGAAAGGAGGTTTCTGCCATTAACCTTTTATAAAACAAACAAGATGATAAAATAAATCATGTTATTCCAGTACTAGTTACTCATTACTCTTCAAAGTCTCCACTATTGTTTAAAACCATTTGTGATCATTAATTCCCTTTGTCAGTAAATTAATTTAGCAACTTCTTGGTGTAAGCACAAGGCATTAGATTAACAGTTGTTTTAAAAGGTTTCATTAAATGTAGAGACAGCCTGGCATTTGTTCAAAACCTTTTCAATTAAATTTCTCAAAGTTTAGACAACAGGTTAAGAGAAATACTAAAATGAATTTGCTGAAGAGTTTGTTAAAGGCACATGTCATTTAGAGGACATAGATGCAACAGAAGGAGTAACCATTTAAATCACCCAAGGCCTCACAAGCAGTGTAAAACATAGGCAAGTAATTACTGAGTAAATGGAAATTAATCACAGTTATAGTAAATAAAAGGTAGTGATAAATTCAACTTTCCCTCTATAAAATAAGTAAAGATGTTTAGAAGTAAAATTAAAAATAGACGCCATACTTTGGGCAACATTCTAGAAAGTCGTGATCTTGTTTTATTTTGGACAAAATTTGGAGAAATGACACCTGTTTCAGAATTCTACAATACCAAGACTTCTCTGCCTGAGCATTTAACCCATTTACAAATATGGCTCAAAGCATGTCGTAACACTCATGCTACCTACTATGGAGTATTTCAAATCCCATACAAAATTTATGGCCCTTGCCACTGAATAGCATAGAGAATATTTCCCTACATTGCATGGGGAATATGCTGGGGAGAGGGAGAGAGAGAGAATGAGAACTTAAAATATCCTAATTAAAGAGGAAATTTTAGTTTTAGATACCTGTTGTCTAAGGTGTTTTCCTTTATATTAATATTTTGCTTGATTTTTGCTGATCTTCAAATAGCTTGCTATCAGTTTTCTCTAAAATGTAGGGAGGGAACCCTCCTATGACCAGATGATAAATCCATGTTAAAGTTACTTTTCATATTCTTCCTTTGGCTTATTATTATTTTTTAAACATTAATTCCTGCTCTATAATAAACCCCTTAAGAAGCTTTTCCTAGTTACTAGCTTTTCAAAGAGAGTGCTGACTTTGCATCCTGTTCCCAAATGGTCAAGGTTTAAGTCCAGAGGGAATTTAATGCTCTGGTGGCAAAGTGATCTGAGAGAATTAAAAAAAAAAAAAAACAACACTACCAACTTCCTTAAGCAGCCCAAGAACACAGAGAAGAGACGGAGCCTTGGAGCTGGAATTAGAAGATTTTTATCTTTCCAGTCCCATATCTAAAGATTAGCTCAAATCCTACCTCCTCTAAAAAGACTTCACTGAGGATTCCAGCCTCAAGTGACTTATTTCTCTACCTTATATGAGCTTCTTCATTAATTATTTCTATTATTATTTATTTGATAATTAACGGACTCCTTTGATTGTTGTCTGGAACTGTTATTTACATATTTTATTATGATTTAATTCATCTCTTCAATTTGAGAGTTTCTTTTAGGCAGGTATCCTGTGTATCACCCTTACAATATCAGTTAGTAGATGCTAAGATATTTATTGATAAGAGATAGGATTGGGAGTCAACAAATCTAGGCTTACCTCTTACCTCTACCACTCATCAACAGATTCGGATTTCAGCTTCCTCATCTGTCTAATGAGGATGTTCATCCTTTCATCTCTAACATTCTTTGATTTTGATTTGCTTTGATTCTGGGTCAGTTAATTATTTGGATTTTACATGGTTCCATCCTGGCATGAGAAAATGGCTGCAAAGACAGTAGTCTTCTTCCTCGAAGTTACAATAAAAGGAAAGGAACCAATATGAAGATATATAGCAATAAATGATTCAGATTTCATTTCAAGACTCCCTTGAATTGAGTTGGCTGACTTGTGTTCTCCAACCATATCTGCACAAAGCTCTTAGTAGCTTCAGGAAAGGTTTTCATAGTGGCTCTTATGCTTCTCAAATAATGCTTCAAAAAACTGCATTCTTTGACTTTGCTCCTTTCTTGCACTGTCTTGCCACGAATCACAACTTTTCATGTACAATGCTGATCATTGTTATTTTCCCATCTGTTTTCATTTTCTTGTCTTTCCTGCCTGCATCCCCCCATCTTTCCCCTCAGTTTTCATTTGTTTTTCAATTCTCTTAGGTTTTTTCTTATCCCACTTTATCTTTACACATGCTTCCTTTACTCAACTAGGTAGAGTTCAGAAGATTCCTAGATTTGGTATCACAATGGTCATGGAGAGATACGTGTGCCAAGGGGACAACTTAGTACATTTTATTTTATTTTGATATTTTGATCTTTGTTTTAGAGAGGAAGCATGGTGTTTTGGTAGTAAGAAGGCCCAGGTTCATATTCCTGCTCTGCCTCTTAATGGGGCAAATCCCCCCAGGGAAATGGGTACATGATGCTTCTCAGTAAGTAACTGTAGGGAAAGCACTTTGCAAAGTGCTGTTGTGATCGTCAGTTAAAATTCTGGCTATTAGTATAACCTGTTCCTGGTGTCTGTCCCACCTGTTTTGTCTATGTCCGTGCCCACACCCCCAAGCCAGAAGATGAAAAAGCATGTGGTTAGTGTTGCTGACCACGCAGTCCGCCACCCCAACCATGTGGGCTTTCAGGAGCATATGGGTGTTTGGTGTCCTGTAGACAAAACATCTGGACGGCTGTCTGAATTCTTCCCTTTGATCCAGATGGCGGGGACTTGGTGCAGACACAGAACACGTCCATGTTTCTTTTATCCTCTTTCAGGTTGATGCAATAAGGAAAGAATGAGAAGGTGCCCTTGCTTTTCTCACATTCCTAACCCTAGGCTGGGATTCGGACCTCCGTTCCCACTGCTTTTAGACCCCCACCCTCTGTGCTTTCAGCAGGCATCGTTTCATGGAGGATTAATGGGTCAGCCTTTCTTCCTGGCCCTGCCCCTCTGCCTTCCTCGCTCCGGGTGCCACAAGCAGCAGGCAGAGCGTTACAAGTGCCCGACTTCTAGGACAGGGTTCTGCTCAGCTGCTGCTGGAAGGAGTCAGACAGTCCATCCAGATCACAAAGAGAGCCTTCATGCTTTAGTGCAGTGCAGTACCCAAAGCGTTCTTGCTTCCACGTGCTCAGAGGCGATCACAGAACCAGAAAGGGACAGGTGTCTGTCATTCCCTCTGATTAACTATGAAACATGGCTGTGTGTGAGAGAGGAGCAAGCATGTATGCAGGTCGGGAAGGTGCTAGAATCAGGAAAGGGCAGATATGGGACACCATCTCCTGGTCTCCTCGGGAAATCAGTTTGGGCAGGTGGGTCATCGATTCATCCCATGGAGCCAGTGGCAATCCTGATCTAGATTGTGTAAGTGCTCAAGAAGATGTCTGCCATAATTCACATATACCTCTTATAACAATTAGCTTGATGCTCTTATCAGAATATTTAGTTTCTCAAGTTTTTCTTTAAGCACCTGCATTGTATAACACTTTGTAAAGTGAATATGATTATTTAATGTTATATGTTGTCTTTGATTTGGGCTGAAAGAAAATGCTAGGGGCAGCTAGGTGGCACAGTGGTTAGAGCATCAGTCCTGAAGTCAGGAGGACCTGAGTTCAAATCTGGTCTCAGACACTTAACATTCCCTAGCTGTGTGGCCCTGGGCAAGGCACTTAACCTCAATTGCCTCAACAACAACAACAAAAAAAAGCCAAAAAAAAAAAAAAAAGAAAAAAAGAAAATGCTAAATTTCATTTCTGGCAAAAATAAACATACTAATTATTAGTCACTCATTGGCTTCAAAGAAAAACAACTCCCAAAGGTGTATTTAATGCAAATGTTTTTATTTCTGAAAATTTAGTTTATAAAATTGTTTTCAAGTATCTACAAGGACTACTACTTGCAAGAGGCATTAGACATATTCTCTTTAATCTTACAAAGACAGAACTAGAATTTGACTTGGTGTAGGTCATTTCCTAAAAATTAGAGCCATACCAAAATTGAATGGTATGCTTCTGGAAAGTAACAGGTTCTCCAGTGTCTAGCACACAGAAGGAGCTTAGAAAATTTTGTTTTCCTTTTGTTAACCTACCAAAAATATGCATAGAGAGTATATTCTAGGGATGCCAGCATGTAGTGGGGGAAGGAGGAAAAATGCTTTCTCAGGGAATGTTGGTGTACTTGGCCTACACAGGGGGTGTTTAATCAGAGTCTGGATAAGTATTTTTTGGGGTTGTAAAGCGGGGAATTTCCTGTTCAGATATTGGTATATTAGATGAACACTGGGGTCTCTTGCAGTGTAGAATGGTTTTAATTCTGTCATATGCAGGATAAGGAATCACTTCATTTTTTAATCTTATGTTTTCCATGATCTTTATGATTCCTTTTTCTTTTTACTGTTTTCTGATTAATCTGTGTCTCATTTTCTAGTATTGTTTTCCTTCATTTGGTGTATGGTTTGCCTTAAAAAAAAAAACAAAAACAAACCCCCAAACCAAACAATTTTCTCTTTCCCCATCACTACTTTACCAATTCTAGAAAAGGGAGAAAAACTGTTCTCCAAACTTTTTTTTCCCAATTCATTTCTTTTAAAGTCATGTCAAATGCTTTTTTTTGAAAAAGTCTAGTTTAAACTTTTTTCTTCCGGATTAATTTTGGTTCTCCCTTTGATATTTTACTTTCTGTGCCATCCTTAATTTCTCTTTTATTACCTTTCTGTAGGTAGAAAAAGCATGGCACACCAGTCAAATCATTCCAAGTATACTGTACTATTCACTTCAAGACATCTATTCTCCTAGACTTGATTTTGATTCCGAGTAAGTCATACAATGAGACAGAGACAGCAAATATATGATTACAGTGTCGAATTTAGATCTGAATTTAAAAAAAGCAAGGATGTGCCTTTAGTCAGTTTAAAGTTAATAACTTAAAAGCCAACCAGGTCTGTCTTAGTGGAAGAAAATAATGAGAAATAGAAAAAAAGGACCAAAAAAGAGACTGAAGTTTGGGGGATGGGGATGATGTCAAATCTCATTTGTGTTGATGATGCTATATCCAGTGTCTACCTCCTTTTTTGGTCCCTTTCTCTGCCCTATTACATTTCAGTTCAGTTCTTAATCCAAATTCCCATGTCAGCACTTCTTCTCTTGACTTCCTTTCTTATTCCCTTTATAGGATTGAAATTAGTAGTCAAAGCCAGTACAGCCAATCTTATCTTGAAAATAAGAAACCCTCCCTTTTGATCTTTGCATTGTCTATGTGAGAGCAATCAAATGGAGCAATCAAGTGTATCAGATGGAAACCTCCTCTCAGTGTGAGTGAACAAGCCATTTAAAATCGTATGTTTCCCGAGAAGTCTTGCTGAGGCATCCTGGTTTCACTACTTAAAAAGAAACCAACATCCATGCTTCTATGTACTGTTTTCTCCCTGAAGTGGAAAACTTCCACCATTTGGACACAGGCAAAGAGAATGACCATTTAGATTCAGCTCTCTTTGAGGTACTACTTCTTGGAGGTTTATACAGTCTTCTTCCTTTTTCTTCATATCAAGAAAAGAGAACAAAATTAAGTGAGAGATAGCCAGAGATGGATGGCAGTTAGTTTTGATAGGATGGAAAATTAATCAGTCAACAGGTATTTATGAAGCCTCCGCAAGATGCTGGGGATATATGTACAAAGAATAAAATAATTCCTATTTTCAAAAGAAGGTAGAATTACTCAACTCTTACATTGCTATAGCACTTGGCACATATTAGATACCGAAAAATCCTTCTTGATTTCTTTCTTTACTAAAAAGCAAAAGTTTTAAAGTTGGAAATTACCAACACAAATTTGTTAACAAGAAATGCCAGTGATAAGATAGAAAGAGAGGACATAGTGGCCACCAATTATTTTGGATCACCAGCCCAAAGGCATTATACTTCAATTATAGAAGAAATATTGAATGTGATTGGTGAGCATCTGCTTTCGATGATCTTGAAAAGAGTACTACAAACAGGAGAGAGGGGTCAAAGTACTGAAAAGAGGAAAATCCTGTTTTTTTTCAACGGGGAAGGAATTGAATTATTCAAAGTATGCATAAGTGGGCTTTAATTCCATTATTGGCAAAAAATCTTCATTTAAAAAGATGGTTGATGATGCCCATCAATTGGAGAGTGGCTGAATAAATTATGGTATATGAATGTTGTGGAATATTATTGCTCGGTAAGAAACGACCAGCAGGACGATTTCAGAGAGACCAGGAGAGACTTGCATGAACTGATGCTGAGTGAAACGAGCAGAACCAGGAGATCATCATACACAGCAACAACAGTATTACATGATGATCAATTCTGATGGACATGGCTCTCTGCAACAAAGAATTGTCTCAAACCGGTTCCAATTGTTCACTGAAGAAAACCATATACACCCAGAGAGAGGGAAATGAAATATGGACCACAACGTAACATTTTCATGATCTCTATTGACATTTGCTTGCATTGTGTGTCCTTTCTCTGATTCTTTTTTTTTTCTTGTAGATAGGATTTTTCTTGCCTAACTTGTCAAGTATTTCAACATTATTAACATGTAGTGGACTTCCTGCCATCTAGGGGAGGGGAGGGGACTGGGGGTAAAATTTGTAATGGAAAGCTTTGTAAAGATCAATGTTGGGGAACTACCCATATATATGTTATACAAATAAAAAGCTTTAATAAAAAAATAAAAAAAAAAAAAAGATGGTTGGTGACTACTGGGGGGGGGAGGGACACCAAAAGCAGTCATCACTCCCTGCTAGCTTGGTTCCATCAAAAAACAATTCATGCTGTAGGCAGAGTACTGGATTTCTGCTAGGCATTTGCCATTGTCCTTTACTTTGGCCCTATGGACAAAATGGAGGGACATAAGTATATCCGGGTGGGGTTAAAACTAATTGAATGATCAATTTTTAAAAAATGTTGGTTAATAGGTATCAACCTCAGGAGGAAGTTGTTTTGTAGAGTTCCAGGGGATTCTCTCCCAAGCCATTCGCTGTAGCAATTTTGCCAGTATCAGAGAAAGGCATATATATCATGATTATGACATTTAGTAGGTAGCTTATATAATCACAATACAAAAAGACCTTGAAAAGCTAGAACTATGTGTTGAATTTAATAAGATGATCTTTTATAGGGATAAGTATGAGTTTCTAGTTTTTGGCACAAAATTTCAGGTAGACATTATACAGGATAGTACAGTATATCAAGATAGTTATTCCACATAAAAATCCCTGCAGGCTCTTAAATACCATAAGAACAATACAAGAAAACACTGACATTGCCTCTAATAACCAGGACTTCAGACTATATTAACAGAAGCAGGAGGGACAGAAATGAGGGGGGTTATACTCTACAGTATTCTTCTCTGGTAAGACCACATCTAAAAAGTTGTTTGGTTTTTGACAAAACACTTCAGAAAAGAAGTGGAAAAAAGCTGGATTGTATCCAGAGGAGGATAATCGGGGTATTAAAGGGACTTGAAACAATTCCGTATGAAGAGCAGTCAGAGGTACTGGGGGGGAGGGATCTAAGGGAGAGATAGAGTGAGTTAGAGATGACTATAAGACATTTGGGTAGTTATATCTTAGGCTGTGGGACTGAAGCCCAGGAGAAACTAAATGTATAGATCTAGAAGTTATCTGCATAGAGATGTAGTTTAACACCTGATTGCTTATGAGACCCCTTGGAAAAGTATAAAGAGAAAGGGCGACCGGGTAGTGTCCTGGAGTACATCCTCACCTGAGAGGGCAGAGCCCTGATGAGGATCTAGCATGACTTGGAGAGGGGTGATTTGAGGGCTCTATGCTCAGCACAGATAGTCAGCTACTGCTCTTTTGGAGTGATTCCTGGAGAGACTTGTCTCCATCAGGGTGTAAGAATGGAAATAAGGTCAGATGAGACCTGAACCTAGAAGAAAGCAGCAGTTCACAGTGCTGGCTTAAAGCATCCTACTCCTCATGCCCTTTGGGAGAGGGTTAATAACCAGAATACACCTCTACATAGAAGGTGAAGACTGGCGTCTTCTCCAGAGGCAGAGTGGCTGCAGAGCTGGCCTTGGGACCAGGGAGTCCTAAGTCATGCCATCTCCCAGGGCTCCAGGAACATCTTCCAGGACTGGAGATTGCAGAGAGGCTAGGAACCTGCACAGATGTCGTGTGTAAAGAAATACTGTCCACCTGGAATTTCCCTGTGCAATGAAATCACAGGTCGAATGCCTTACTGTGTTTCCTAGACATCCTCAAATTAACTTTATAGATATTGTTTTGTATTTTTATTTTAGTTAAACATTTACCAAATACATCTTTATCTTTTAATTCATTAAACCTTTTATTTTGTAAGCTCCTTGAGGAAGTCTTCTGCTTCTGTTTTGTATCCCCAGCACAGTACCTGACCCATAGTAGATGCTTAATAATATTTATTGATTGACTAATCTCATTTGGGCTGGGGGGAGGTGAGGAAGGCCTCTCCCCTCCCTTTTTCCCCCTTCACCTGTCATGTTTGGCACTTTTACCCTACTCTTGCTCAAAGTACCAAGGGTTATAATAGTATGATGTTCAGCAGCTTAGGCATTACCTGAGCACTACCATTATTCAGAGTTTTTCTTGACAACTTGAGAAGAAAGGTTTACTTTCTCATAATTTTCCTAAAGCACTTAATCAGATACTTCTTTTTGTTCCTATCATATTCTACCTGGTTTAAACCTTGTTTGTATGTTGTACAAAAGTAAGTCTTCCTTGTAAATTGTAAACTCTTTGAGGATAAAGACTGCAGATTTTCATCTTTGGGTTTTTTAATTTGTTTTTTTAACCAGTTTAACATTGTGACTTATAGAGGTATGGCTGTCCAAACCTGCAGCTAATGAATATTTGTTAACTAAGGCCTGAAGCTCAACGAACTTTATTTCTTAGGGGGTAGCTGAATGATAAGGGAAACTTTAAGATTCTGATGTGCCATTTTTAGTTGGTATTTTGTCTGTGTACCAATCCTAGTACTTTTCTGCCAATTGTTAATGGATGGCCATTAGCAAACACCTTGAAAAAATGATGTCCCTGCCACCATTTTTGCCTCACTGCTTCTTTTAGTTTCTTGTAAATAGCTTGTAAAGAGTTGGGCTGATATTGTTGTATCCTGAGGGACTGCCAAGGTAAATAATTGTTAATGTGGGTATGAAAAAAATATAAACTTTTGGGGAGCCAAAAAAATAACAGGCATTAAAACGCACATTTTTATGTTCTGGTTTCTCTTCCTTGATTGTAATGACTGCACAAAATGGCAAGTGATGTAATACTAGTCAGGAAAAACTGTCTAAAGTTATTCACCTTTATTTGATAAACTAGTGTATTTACTAATTGAATGAATCAGGTTCAATTCCAATAACTCGGATGTCTGTTGTGGTCCTAAGGTGGTCTCCTGGCAACCTAGTTTTGAGTACCTAATCTATGTTGTCTTTATGAAATAGCTGTCATAAATCATAGTTTGCTTGCTAGATATATTTGGCCTACTATAGGATAGGGAGGGGAAAGAAAGTGCCTTACAAAATTGTGAAGGTACAGGTGGCAGAACATTTTCAAAAAAATCAATTATGCCATCGAGATCAGAAATAGGAATTACCAGAGTATTTCTCAGAACAACAATAAAAATAGGGGGTCCCATTAATAATACAGAAGCAGTAGTTAGGGTCTGAAGATAGCAATCTCTAGTTGATTCAAGGTCTATTTTAGGAGAATTGGGAGGGGGTGGAGGAGAAGCCAAATGAGAAGAGGGAGGTCACCTTCAAGTAAAGTGGAAGTTCAGTTAACCATTTTGTGGATTATTACTTGGGTCTTTCTCACAGGCCTGGGCCTGCTTCCATATTAAAATCAATTCTTTTACTTCTGCTTCCTTAAGGTGAGGGAGTCAATCTTGACCAGGGCAGGGTGTGAAGAAGAGAAGTCATGAAGAGAAGGACAAAGTTCTTACATTAATTAACAAGCCTGGAGTGTCCCACCTTTTAGCCTAATTACTCATTAGAATGTCTAAACTGGATTTACAATGCATTCATTTCTTTGTGATACCAGTGAAGATCCTTGAAAGATTAGTTTTCAGCATCAATAACATTCCCTTATGGATTTCAAGTATAAAATATTTTCAGTAAAAATTAGCTTTAATTATATCAGAGATATCAAGCAGGTTTTGGTAGCTTTGACAGGCTTAGCTCATGGGCCCATGCTCAGCAGTTAAGAAGATTCTCTTGAATGTTTACTTACCCTAAGCTTTCGACCAAAGACATTGACTTTTCCCTGGGCTTGCTCTTTTCGGAATCTCCACTCCACTAAATTCTGGCCGTTCTCCCCAGGGAGAGTCATATTTCTTTTAGCCACTGTTGGGTTGGCTGTGCCAGCAAGAACATGTGGCTCCGTTTGGTAGTGTGAGTCTAGGCCACTGGCATAGATAATTCTCAGGGAGCCGTCATAACCAATCTGGTAGCTGTTTCTTAACTGATCTGAAAAAGCGATGAAGCAGAAATGTATGAATCACAGATGTGGAAGAAACATCTGGAATGTTGCGCAATTAAAATGATATAATCCTTTGAATGATCTGCATTTGTAAGTAAAACATCTTTAATAATGCCTTTTTAGAAAATAACTTAAAACATTTTTTTCCTTATTGTTTCTTGCTATACAAGTTTTGCCTGAGTATAAAGAGGCTAAATTGTATTTAAAATAGTCCTCCATTCCTAGGGCTTCTCTCCCCCCACCCCCTTATTGTTTTTATGTTTGATAGAATGTAGGATTATCCTTTATGGTATGGGCATTACAATCAACAAGATGTGTCAAGAGACTGGATGTATGTATACACTTCTCATATTTCCTTCCTCAAGATGTTAGATTTCCCCCCCTCTGCTTAATGTCATTAACTTGGTTTAGTAAAAACAGTGCTAGGGAAAAACAACATCATCATCATTCCTTGGGAAAAATGTCATAAATGGATGATTAAATTATATTACAGGAGAATTGTGTAACTTGCTAGGGGAATTTGACTATAATGTACTTAGTGTTATTGTGAAAGGGATATTTTTTGGGGCAATCTTATTTGGAGTGTATTTGTATTCTTTGTAAAAGAAAAACCTCCTTTGAATGATATTTTATTCTTATCAAAATATGAAATTACTTTTATTAGTTATTACCTTGAACCATAGTATAGAAAGAATCAATTGATGACAAATTTGAAGTGATGCTGACATCCTCTTCCCTGCTGGATGATTCAATGTCCACCGTAATAGCCTTGTCCATTTCACCATGAAGGTTGGTGACCACTCCAGTTGGAAATGTCACATTTGTCAGACGGCCCTCACTGTCATAGCTAAAGGAAAAGTGGCACCTTCTCAGTATTTGACAGAAAAAGTCCAGGTTCCACTTACTTTACAAATATAATAAGCAGAAATAATATTAGCAGCAGAAATTTGGGAGAATGTTTGTCTTTGTTGCATGAGATATGCAGAGTGTGGACTTCAAACATACTTTGAAGTAGGCAAAAGCCTGTTTAACATATAGAAACCTCAATCGGGAGAGCAAGAGTAAACAGGATGACTCTCCAGCTCAGCACATTATTCTTTGAAGTGTGACCAAAATCTTACTGCACATCTAATTTGCCATTTCAAAGGGAACGTGTTTGCTGGTATTAAATTCCTTAGCATTCTTCAGTCTTTTTATACTATCACACTAAGCTGAATTTACTATTATAGACTTTAAGAAAAAAAAAATCTATCTCATGTTATGTTTGACAGTATTGTGACCTTGTATCTTTACATGTATAATAAGAACATTCATACATATGCACATATACATATGTATGCAGACATATATAAAATAAATGAAACAAGTTAATACACTTGGATATACACAAAAAAACCCCATCTCACTAATGCAATGATGTCATTCTATAAGTTAGTGGTATTTTATGAACCTTACTTTTTATTATTTTTTGGAATATATCACTAAATAATTTTCATGTTTTTAATGATGATAATGAACTATCCATATTGACATACATATAGGCAGGTGATATCTTAGGCAAAATGAAAGAAATGTGATTTGATCATTTTTCCGTTTATATGCTTAATGGTATGATACATATTTGAAAGTTTTTTCATTATTATGAACTTTATAAACATTAGCAAATATGAACATTTCCTTATACAAAGAAAAGAAAAAGATTATATATGAGTAGTGCCATGAATTTCAATTATGTACAGCTAGATATTTTTAAATTTATGAATAAATACATATAATTTAACATAGTAGTTCCACTACTACCCAATGAACTCTTTGAACATTTTTCTGCACTCTCCTGTGTATTTAAAAAATGCATCCTTGATGCTGTTTCCTTTCTTTGTTTCATTGTTTTTTAAATTATTATCATCCTTTCCCTCTCAAATTCTTAACCTCCCCAAAAAGCCCTCCCATCTTAAGCACTTTTAAACTTAATTTTAAATTAAGATGTCTAAAATGTAAGGAAAGAGAACTTGAATTTTTAAACATCTACTCTAAATATACATTAGTTGAAATTACAGTTTTTTGAAAGCATCTCCTGGTTTCACAATTTATGAAAGTGCTGGTGAAAAATTTGTAAAAAATGATTGTTCTAGGAAAAACAGGGAAATATAAATCCATTGCTAAAGAACAAGGGATTTAATTTTGGCAACAGCAAAAGCATTTTAAAATTTCATGTGTATTTGCCTTAGAGACTAAAAGTACATCTGTACAACTAGACATATTTGACACTACAAAATGAAGTAGAGAATGGAAACAGATGCCTGTGTAACCCAAAGTCAACTCCTGACTTGCCCAGGGTCACATAGATAGTGTCTGAGGTGGGAAATGAATGTAAGTCTTCTTTTTCCATGTTGCAGTGTTCTTTTACATATCATCTCTATTCATTACTTTTCTAGATGTCTCTATGGAAGATTTTATCATAATTCTTCATTTTACTTTTTGGAATGCAGATAGCACTATATTTTTCTGATGTGTAAGGTTCTGTGATAATATTTGTAATGATGAAGTAGAGTTGATCTAAGTATGTTTCATTGTAATTAAAACATTTGAAAGGAAAAATGAAAGGGTCAAAGGGGGCAAAGTAGAATTTAACTTGTAGAATATGTCATAATAGTAAATAAATTGTCACACTCTGAAGTATTGGTTAAAGGATACATTATGAAGAGAGATGGAAGTTTAGAGTAAAAAGAGAGAAAACAGGGAAGAAATTATTCTAGAAAGTTTGAAATGGGAATTAGTGAGGGAGCATTTTTTGCATTAGCTCCCTGGCACAAGTCTTTCCCAACAACTTAGAAAATGTTCAACACCAAATTCTGAACTCGAAAGCCATGAAAAAAAGTCATATTGAATCATTTTTCTAGTTTAGCACCTTGGGGACAGGGCGGGACCTGGCTAGTTGCAAGTGATACAGTAGAAAGGATTGAGTATATCTAGGAATAGAAAGGGAGCTGAAACAGGAGTTCTAGGGCAGAAAAAGAACACAGGGAACGTCTGAAGTAGTGTTGGGAGCCAGAGTGGGTACTATCAGGCAGCAGTGTTCCCCTGAGTCACAGACCCAGAGTGGGGAGGAGCCTGAGAACTGAGCCCAAGAGCAGAGTGGCAACTCAGTTCTAACACAAGGCTGCAGTGGAATAACCACGACAGGAGCCCAGCAGTTTAGCTGTCCTGCTGAAGAGCCTTTCAGTGGACCCTCAGTGACTTAGTCCAGAGTATTATGCTAGCACTCAACTGTACAGAAGCCCTCAGACCTGGAGGAGAGTGAGCAGGTGTCTCCCTGGCTCGCCTCCCATCCCAAGCACAGCAGGCCCACAGACTGAAAGCAGCAGCGGAACATAAAAAGGACATTCCCCTTCATCCCCTGAAGCAAGTAGAACTTAAGAAAACCCATCGCCAAGAAGCAGGCTTGAAAAACAAGAAGACAAAAAAGAACCTACCTATAAAGAGCTACTGTGGTGACAAGAAAGCTCTGTCTTGGACACTGAAGACACAATGATCCAAAAGTATAGATAAACAGAACTTCAAAGAAGATGTAGATGGGACACAAACCCAAGAAAATATTAAAGAAGGAGACAAAAATGATTTTTAAAAAGCAAATAAAAGCTATGGAAGAAACATTTAAAAAGATAATTAAAAGAATTTAATTTAAAAATTAAAATCTGTGCATTGTAAAGAGACAAAAAACCTTACTCAGGGAAATAATTCCTTGAAAATTAGAACTGATCAAATAGAAGTTAATGGCTTCAAGAAATATCAAGAAAAAATAAAACAAAGTCAAAAGGTTGAAAAATAGAAGAAAATATGGAAAACAGCTGACCTGGAAAATATGTTGAGAAGAGATAATTTAATGATCATTAGATAACTTGAAACTCATGAACAAAGAAAGTATGTAGATGTCATATTACAAGAAATTATAAAAAACAACTGCGCAGAATCAGAGGGCAGAATCTATCCATCACCTCCTGAAAGAAACCTCAAAATAAAACTCACAGGAATATTGTAGTCAATATATATAGAGCTCTGCAGCCAAGGAGAAAAGGCAGTAAGCAGCCAGAAATAAAGATTATAAGTAGTGTAGAGCTACAATCAGGATCATAACACTATTTAGCAGCCAAAACAAAGGAGCAGAGGACTTGGAATATCATATTCCAGAAGGCAAAGGATATTGGATCACAACCAAGAATAATCCTATCCAGCAAAACTGAGTATGATCCTAGAAGTGGGAAAACCAAACATTTAATGAAAAAGAAGAATTTAAATAATAAAAGAAGACTGAATCTTTCTTGATGAAAAGATTAAAGTTTCTTTTGCATGATCTCAAAGGGAGGATGGAAGAGTGGAGAAAAGAAAGTGCAGCAAAAGAAGGGGTAGGAGAGAAGAAAAATGTGGGAAATTAATATTTTGTAAATGAAGTATGCAAATAAAAGTAAATGGAAGGGGGGGCAAATGGTTCCAGTTAGAAAAATAAATATACACAATTGGGTACAGAAACAGCTTATTCAATAGGAAAGTTAAAGAGAAATGGGAAGGGACGTATGCAAAACAGACTGAAGAAAGGGACATGATGAAAAAATAAGACAAGGATAATTATAAGAAAATAGAAATACACAGCAATCATAACTGAATATGATGGGTTGACTCATTTACAAAACAGAAGAGGGTAGCATTTGAAACACGAATCCAACATTAGTTATTTATAAAGAAACATACCTGAATGAGTTAAAATAAGGAATTGGAACAAAATTTCTTACGCTTTAGTGGAAGTAAAAAAGGTAAGGGGTAGCAATCATGATCTCAGAAAAAGCAAAACCAAAAATAAACTAATTTAAAAGAGTAAAATAAGAAAGTACATTTTGTAAAATGTACTATAGATAATGAATTAATTTCAGTACTGCCTATATAGGTACCAAATGGCATATAGCATTTAAATTATTGAAAAGCTAAAATTCTTTAATGGGTGGGAACCTCAATTTATCTCTCTGACCTAAGTGAATCTTAATTTTAGGGGGCTGGAGATGCTTTTTTGGGAGTGAAGCAGTGACTTGCCTAAGGTCAGATAGCTAGTAAATGTCTGAAGCTGGGTTTGAATTTGTATCTTCTTGACTCCAGGGCCGGTTCTTCATCTACTATCCCACCTAGTTGTAAAGGATAGCAACTAGTTGAAAATATTTTTAAGAAAATTTACAAGATAGACCTGTGAAGAGAAACTAAATGGTATTTTAAAAGTTCACATATTTCTTAGTACCCTCACCAAAAACAAACAAAAAAAAAACTGATCACACATTAGGGTATGAAACCACCAACAAATGTAGAAAAGCAAAAAAATATTAAATACATCCTTTTCTGATCTCAATGCAATAAATGTCTTCAACAAAAGGTTTTCAAAGCATAGAATAAAAATTAACTGGAAACTAAATAACAATCCAGAAGAAGTGATGGGGGAAAGAATAAATCACAGAAATAGTCAATTTAAAGATAATGACAATTAAACAACATAAAATTTGTGGGATGTAGTCAAAGCAGTACTTAAAGGAAAATTTACATCTAAATATTTTAAAAGAGAACAGATCAAAGAAATGGACATGCAACTAAAAAATAGAAAATTAAAAATTAACTCTTTCCAATTAAATTAAACTCAAGATAGAAACCCTGAAAATTAAAAGGAGATATTAACAAAACTGAAATAAGAAAAACAAACAATAAGCTAATAAATAAAACTAGGATCTGTTTGTTTAGTTTTTTTGGGAGAAGGGGAATGAACCATTGGCATATTTGATTAAAAAAAAAGGAAGAAACCCAAATTACCATTATCAAAAAATGAAAAACATTAATTTACAGTGAAGATGAAATAAAAGCAATTTTAGGAGATGTTTTGTCCAAATATATGTCAATAAATCATATCTTCTAAATGAATATTTATAAAAATATAAAATGCCTAATGGAACAGAAAATAGAATGTGGAAACCCATCTTAGAAAAAGAAACCGAACAAGCTTTAAGTGAATAATCTATAAACCCAAGGGAAAAAAATCACAGGACCAGATAATTTATAAGTTAAAATTACCAAATATTTAAAGATAAATTAACTCCAATATTATATGAACTATTATAAAAATAGGTAAAGAAAATTCCCTACCAAATTTCTTCTATGATGCAAATATGGGCCTTGATACCAAAATCAAAAATAATCAAAAGTAGAAAAACAAAACTTTATACCAGTTTCCCTAATGAATATTGATGTAAAAATTTTAAATAATTTAAAATAAAATATAGAAAGGAGTTCATGAACAGGCTGGATTTATACCAGGAATGGAAGGCTGGTTCAATATTAGGAAAACTATGAATATAAGTGACCATATCAATTACAAAAAGAAGAAAAATCACATGATTATTTCAGAAGATGCAGAAGTTTTTGAAAGAATACAACACTCATTACTGTTAAAAACACTAGAAAAAAACAGGAAAATGAATCCTTAAAATAATAGAAAATATCTATCTAAAACAAAGAATAAGCATTATCTGCTATGAGGATAAACTAAGAAACCTTTTAAAAATAAAACTGAAGTGAAAAAAGGATGTCCATTATCAACATTATGATTCCATGTTGAATTGTAAAAGCTAGCAATAGCAATGACCAAAAAACCAAAATAAAATAAGAAAGAAATTGAAGGAACTAGAATAGACCATGAGGAAATAACTAATTTTTAAATAATGGTATATTGGTATAGAGAATTTTAGAAAATCAACTGAAAAAATCTAGTCAAAACAATTGCAACTTCAATAAAGTTGCTGGATATAAAATAAACGCACCTAAATTACCAGCATTTCTATCAATGATCCACAAAACCTATCAGAAAGGGATAAAGATTCTATTTAAAAAACTAGAGACAATATAAAATATGTAGGAATGTACCTGCCAGAACACACACAGGACCTAGGTGAATATGTTTATAACAAAGATATCTCAAAGAACTGGAGAAATATTAATTACTTATAGAAAAGCCAAACCAATACAATAAAATGACAGTGGCACCTAAGTTTATTTACTTAGTGCCATAGCAATCACACTATTAAATACTCACTTGACAGAACTAGAAACACTTTCCCCCTTTCACGTAAATTCATCTGGAGGAATAAAAGGTCAAATATATATCAAGGGAATCAATGGGAAGGAAGGTAGTCCAGTAGACTAGATAGCAAATTAAACTATAAAGCTGTAATTGCCAAAACATTTTTATGGAGGTAGAAAGAAAGGAAGAAAGAAAAGCTAAACAATAGGATAGATTAGGTACATAATACATGGAAGTAAATCAGTACAGTAGTTTAAGAATTTGATAACCTGGGGCAGCTAGTTGGTGCAGTGGATCGAGCACCAGTTCTGAAGTCAGGAGGACCTGAGTTCAAATCGGATCTCAGACACTTAACATTCCCTAGCTGTGTGACCCTGGACTTGACCCCAACTGCCTCAACAACAACAAAAGAATTTAATAACCTCAAATATTCACAATCAATGAAGATGAAATAAAAGCAATTTTAGCTATTGGAGTAAGAACTCAACAGGTGAAAAAACTATTGGTCAAACCACAAATAAAGCACTCCATAAGGAACTAAGCATAGACCAGTATCTTACATTATATATAAGGATAAGCTCAAAGTGGATGCATAACTTAGACATAAAGGATGATATCATAAACAAAACAACAGTCTAAAAGAAATTACTTGTGAGAGACAGGGATAGGGTAAGAGTTCATGACACAAAAATAAAGATTCTTAGAAAAAATGGATAATTTTGATTAAATATATTAAAAAGTTTCTTGCACAAACAAATCAGTGTGAGAAAAGTTAGAAAAAATTCAGGAAAACTAGGATAAAACTTTTGCAGCAAATTTCTCTGACAAAGGTCTCATTTCTTAAACATTGAGAAATGAGTCATATTTATAAAATTTTCAAATTGATAAACTATCAAAGGATATGAATGGGCAGTTTCTAGAGGAAGAAATCAAAGCTATCAGTAGCTGTATTAAAATGTTCCAAATCTCTAATAATTAAAGAAATTCAACTTAAAATAATTCAAAAATACTATCTCATCATATTGGATAAGATGACAAAAAAAGGAAATGTCAGTTGCTGAAGGAGATGTGGGAAAATACCTATACTAATGCATTGTTGATGGAGCTGTGAAGTAGTGTAACCATTCTGGAAAGCAATTTGGAACTATGTTTGAAGGTCTTTGAACCAGAAATATCACTAGGCTGATACCCCCAAAAGATGAAAGAAGGAAAAACCCATATGTACAAAAATTTTAGCAACTCTTTTTTTTTTGTGGTGGCAAAAAACTGGGAAACTGAAGAGATGCCCATTAACTGGAGAATAATTGCACAAGTTAGAGTATACAAATGTGATAGATACTATTGTATCATAAGAAAGATGAAAAGAGTGATTTCAGAAAAACTTGACAAGATTTATATGAACTGATGCAAAATAAAGCAGAAACAAGAGAATGATTTACACAGTAACAGTAATATTGGTAATTAACTTTGAAAAACTTAGTAATTCTGTTCAACTCAATATCCAACCAGAATTTCAAAGGACTCATTAAGAAACATACTACCCACCTCCAGATTACAGAACTCATGGATTCAGTG
Organism: Myrmecobius fasciatus; assembly: GCA_023553655.1. Classification (NCBI taxonomy): domain Eukaryota; kingdom Metazoa; phylum Chordata; class Mammalia; order Dasyuromorphia; family Myrmecobiidae; genus Myrmecobius; species Myrmecobius fasciatus. Next base: position 44,715 of record JAJPUD010008581.1, on the reverse strand, counting down.
TAGACTGAAGCATGTTTTCCTCACTTTCATTTTTTTTTTAAAGTATGAAACAACTTTAAAGGATTTGAATAGTGATAGAGAGATTTCAAATAAAAAAGGTAGAAAAGATTCAGTAAAGAAGGGAGAAACAAGAAATAAGAATTGAAAAGTAAAGAGAAGTAAAAGCAGTAGAGGAGAAATAGTACTTCTCTCATGATTAAATGACTTGATTTGATTAATTCCACAGAAAATAATGAGACAGAACATAAAACAGAAATGGCTAGAAAAGGGTTCGAAGGCAGGGAAGGGTGAGGATAGGATGTAGGAATGTTAGAGAGGATACCAGAAAATAACGTACCATGAATTTAATAAGCCCTTAAATATATCCAGTTAATTAGTCATGATTGGTAAGTCTAAAAAGAATTATTTTTTCTTAATCTCATACACTGTTATTGAAGAAATATAAACTAGTATTTTTGCAGTTCTTTAAAGTTTTATACTACACTTTATAAACAAATCATTTAATTCTCAAACAACTCAAGCAGCTATTCTCCTTATTTTATTGATAAGGAAACTGAAGCAAGGAGAGTTTGTGACTTGCCCAGTATCACATAACTAATGAGATTCTGAGAGAAAGTTTGAACTTGGGTCTTTAATGTTTCAGGCTTAACTCTACCCATCATGCCATATAACAGGTCCACACTGCACATACCTTAAAATTGGCCTAAAGAATTATGAATGAACAATATCCTATCTGACTTCTCTTTTTGATCCACAAACTACTCAGTATTTTTTTCCTCATGTAAAAAAAATCTCCTTTTTCCTTCACTATATAGGAAGGTGATGCCCTAAAATAATAAGGAAATTTAAAAAAAGGAAGAGTAAGATAATGAGGAATAGGCCTGTTGCTCAGGATGGTGAGATAATGATGTTGATGATGGAGAAATAAAATACTTTTTTCTTTCCTTTCCCTCCCTCTTTCCATCCCTCCTTTTGTCTCTCCCTTCCTTCCTTCTTTTCTTCTCTCCTTTTTTTCCTTCTTCTTTGTCATCTTTGAAATATAGTACAAAAATTACTAGTGCCATCTTAGGCTGCATTTAGAATAGTATCATGTGCAGAATTAGACTGTGGGACTTTCTTGATAAAACCACACCTGGACTTCTGTGCTAAGTTTTACAAAGGACACCAGTAAGCAGAAGAGAATCCAGGGGAAGACAGCTTGGATGGTGAGATGGGTGTTGAGGTCTTGCCACTTGGAGAGACATAGAAGAAACCTACTTGTTGGTTATATAACCTTGGACAAATCACATATCATGATTTCCTTAATGTAAAAATCTTAGGGAAGATGAATTTACAGATCACCTCTATCTCTAAATTGGATTCCATCCTGAAGAAATGCCAAGTTAAGAGACATACAATAGCCGTCTTCAAATATTGGAAGGTATCTTAAGGAGGAATGGGATTAGCTTTACTCTGCTTGGCCATGGAGGACAGATTTGGGAGCAATGACTGGAAGTTGCCAAGAAGCATATTTAAGATAAATAAAAGGAAAAATTTGCAAACAGATCTGTCCTAAAGTGGAATAAGATGTTCTAGGAATTAGTGGATTGCCCCCTTACTGGACTTAAAGCCTGGATGGCCATTTGCTATGTAGATTGTAGAAAGGAGTTTTGCTCTTCAGCTTCTGTGGAAAAAATAATTCATCACCAAAGCACCACAGTAAAGGACCTCTCTGAATTTAACTAGGGTGGTCCCTTAAAATTAAGTTAATATATACAGTCTAATTACTAGGCCCTCAATCTGAACTTTTCCAGCTTAATAAGTGATTATACTCAACTCATCATTGGAAACCTGGGTGTTGAGGGGATTCACTTCTGGTCATTGCAAAGATTGGAGTGGGACGTTAGTTTTTGACTGAGATCTTGCTTAAATTATTTTGCTAAAAATTATTTCACAGTTTTTCATCTTCTGTGTTATTGCGTTCATTTTAAATAACTTTGCTTAAAGATGTGTTGTTTCAGGTTTATTTAATGAATGTGAGAATGAGAAAGGAATTAGAGCACTCAAGACTGCCCCTTGCTATTCTTAGAAATATGAACCATTGAAACAAGATCTTTCTTAAGGTTCCTCACCTATCCATCTCAAGCTCAACATTTTTCTCAAAGAGAAAGCATAGTGTCATAGGATTACTGGATTTGAAATTAGAGAATCTGTGTTTTTTAATCAGTGTTCTGGTTCTACTTATATGACCCTGAGAGAGAATTACTTTTCCTTCAGTCTCCCTATCTATAAAATGAGGGAGCCCAGACAAGATAAGCTCTAAATCCTATGAAAGAATAATATCTCCAAACAATTCATCAGTAAAATGCTTTACTTTCAGTGCTTTATACCCGAGATTTTGAAAATTCCCTATTTCTATCAAGGATAAGGGGAAAAAAATCTGCTTTCTCTTGAAACTAAATAAGAATCTTTTCCTAGTTCTAAATTACATGAAGTCTCTGATAGTCTTAGAAATAAAATGCCTTTATGTGATACTTAATCATGAGATTTATAGAGCTAATTTTTTTTGGAGAGTCCTGTGAATGGTTGTGCAACATGTAGGTATTCTAGCATTTTCTTTATTTTTACAGATGGGTAAACAAAGCTACGAAATGTTAAGTGTCTGATTTAAGCTCTTCATGGATCAGTGACAGAACCATTACTGAAACTTCTGTGCCCTGACCTCTTTCCCTTTGCTCGACCTTGGCTCCTCACTGAAGGGGAAGAACCCCACGACCGCTCTAGCTCGCCTGTTCTGCCCCCTGCAAGCACACGGCTGATTCTGCCACCCCACCGGCCCTGACCTGCCCTTTCCCAACCCTTCTGCTAGTTTGGATTTCCCAGAAAGGAAAACTTCATCTTTCTTCTAGAGAAAGCATTTCTCCAACCTTTGACCCTCTTCTTTGTATGGCTTTGCCACAGATTCCATGTCATGCTGGGCAGGCATTTTGTATCACAGGATGCTGAGCGCAGTGAGATACAGCCTGGGATGTGGAGCATTCAAGCTGCAACCTATTACTGCTGGGTCCTTTTGGAAAGAAAAGACAAGTAACCTTTGTAGGCAGCAGAGCTCATGTGCCCGAGGGTTAAGGGGGGATTTTCTCTGCTCAACTCCTTTGGCCTCCGAAGATCTAAATTTGTGCCTGAAGAGGAACGGCCTTAACGAAGCCAAGCTGCTAAGATGCTATTGAATTGTTCAAGTAGTAGGGGAGGTGGAGAATATGGTGGCCAATAGGCTGTGTTCTTGTCTTCCTCTTCTACTCCTCTGTGTGTTGAACAAACGCTTGTCAGATTATTGACTTAAGCAACTCATAATCCAGTTGAGGAGAGAGCACTCTGAAGTATCAGGTTTTTTGTAATAAGGGATGGCTCTCAGGGAAGGGAAAGGTACACTGGAAAGGATATTGGGGAAATTTGGGATATTTAAGAAAAAAAGATTTCAATACAACTTATGAGAAAGAAACAGTTATTTTTATAAGGCTCAATAAAGATGAAATAATCTTTGTAAAGCACTTTAATCTTAAAACACTATATACAAAGCAGCTGTTCTGGGTTTTTTTTTTTTTTTGGCTTATAATATAAAACAGTGAAGAAATAGAGGATGGTTGCTACCCAGCAGGTGCTACAGGGGTTTCTAGGTGGGATAAATCATTAAGGAGTGGGTGATGGGAGAAGTATTTTGGGAAGGCAGTGCACTGCTGCTTACAATCTCTGTGACTCTGGGAAAGTGAACCTCTCTGAACTTCACTTTCACAATCGGTAAAATGATTGGGCTGAATTAGATGTTCCCTGCAGTCCCTTCTAGCTCTCATTTATCCCTGGGATCATAGATTGATAGTTGATGGGGTGTTAGGTACTCCCTAGTTCAACTATCTCATTTTATAGCTCTGAGTACAGGAGAGGTTACAAGTTGCTCAAGCAGGTCACACAGATTGAACCTGGGTTTTCTGAGTTCAAAGCTATTACTCTTTCTAATGCCTGTTGTAACTCCAGTGTTCTATAAGATGAGATTTAAACTCAGCCTTGAAGAATTTCAGGAGGTAGAGAGGCAGGGGAAGGTAATGTAGGAAACAGTAAACAGCATAGGTATAAGGTGGGGAGCGATAAGCCGGCCAACCTTCTTATTGACAGAAGGGAAGTTTAAGAAGATTGGGCAGCTTATGGAAGTCCTCAAATGCCTTACATGGGCTTGGAAATCATCCTATTAGGGATAATAATAGTACCTATCCTCTGAGAGTGGTTGTGAAGATCAAATGAAAAAATATTTGTGAACCATTTAGCATGGTTCCTAGCATATAGGAGATGTCAGTGACTTCCTCCATCCCTCCCTCTTTCCTTCCTTCCTATTGGCAATGGGGGAAAACTGAAAAGTTGGGAGTCATTAGAGAGACATAGTTGTTTAGGAAGATTAACCTAGGGGAAAAGCACATGTAGTGGACAGAGAGCTGATCCTGGGTCAGGAGGATTTGGATTATTTGAGTCCCAGTCTGACATGTGAATTGTGTGACCCTGGGCAAGTAACTTTATTCTCAGAGTCTCTTTTACTCTTCATCCCTTATATCCTCCCCCCTTCTGGGACAACTCTTCAAGATTATAAATTGCATACTAATTGATCTACTCTGGTAGAGGAACCTCACCAGGGTTTCCCTATACCAGTGAAATCACAGGTTTTTTTTTTTTTTTTTTATTAATGCTGTAGAAGTATTCTTGATAGATTGGAGCAGAGAAAGACTAAAGGCAGGAAAACCAATTAACTGCTGCTAGAAAAGTCACATGTGGGCCAATAAAGCCTTTACCTAGAGGAGGAATTAAAGGCAAGGACTGGTGAAATGTGGTAGTTAAAAGAGAGACAAGGGTAGAGTCAAAGGCCTTTTAGCATTTGCAGCCTTCTGTTACTCCATCATGTTTATCTCCTCTGTCTGCCCCCACCAAAAAAAAAATTAAATAAAAAGGATGTTCTCACAAGGCACATATTCAGATGCCTACTAGAATAGTTTTGACTCTGAGTGCTAATGAAAAGGTCAAGTAATGCGTCCAGGACGTAAAGGATCTCTATGGATTCCCTAGTTTTCTACAATTTTCTGGTTCAAATAAATGTTAGTCTATCTTAGTAATAAACCAGGCCTGTCCAGCTTGGGGTTGGCAATGGCGGTTCTGCTCTAATGGCTTTTTAGATAAACACTGAAATGGCATCCAGGGAATGTGAGCAGCCCTTCAGCTTCCCAATTTCTCCCCTCCTCCTCCTCTAGTCTTAGCCTTGTAGCATCAAATTCATAACATAACTTCATTCTCTCTGCTCCCCTTGACCTCTCTTCCCAAAAGGCTTTCAATGGAAAAGACAAAGCCCCTCAGGCTCTCCAGCACCTTGTGTTCTCTTGCCTGTTGGGATGGATGCCTTTATTTGATGTTTGTCTACTGGCTCTTCTTTAATTTCCCTTGTATTTCTGCCCATACTTGATGTTTGAGTCTTTGTAGTACATTTTAAAAATCTCCTTTTAACTCTCCTATAGAGTAAGATCCCTTATTAATACCCTTCAGAGCAAAAGCTGTGGCCCAGCCTGGATGGTGAAGAGATGCCCTCTTCCTCTTGCTGAGAAATCCACACCTCACTAGAGACCAGCACTTACTTCAGTCAGACAGCCATCAACCTCTCATGTTTAGTATAGTACACAAAAGACAGTGTAAATTAATTCCAATGGAAACAATTCATGGCTCTTGAAAAGTTCCTTTAAAATAGGCAAAAGGACTTCTTTCCATCACTTCTTCCTGGCAATAAAATGGCTTCTTCATTCATGCTCCCCGTACCCCTCCAAGGTGCTTTTGTGACTTTTTGGACTTCAGTACCATATTCAGCACCATGACTCAGTCACATTGTATACCCGAACCTGGAGCTGACTGGCTTTGAAATCGGCTTTCCATTTACTATGGCAGACTGCCCCTAGGTACTCCTCTAAGACTATATAGATTGCAGAATATTTGTTGCTTTGCATTGGTAGTGTCTACTCATCCCCTGATAAAGTCATCATTTGACCTTAAACTAGGATGATGATCTGACATGTATGTACTACTTAAGCGTTTTCAAAGAATTTTAAATACTTTTGACTCGTTGGTAATATTGTGCTAAGATAGCACCCCAGCTTTGTGGATGAAAAAACTGGGACTTGGAGAGGTGAAAATATTGGTTGTTGGCTTTAAACTCCTGGCACTCATAGGATGACTAAACGTGGGTCTGAATTTAATCCACAAACTACAATATGGTTGCTTAACTTGTTATTTCAAAGATTTTCAGGAACGGATTGGGGCTGGATTTACCACTGAAACTACACGACACATTTAAGCAAGTTAAAAATGGGCCTTGAAGTTGTTTAATCGATTCTAAAATTTTGAAAGTTAGTTTGTCCTCTGCTCAGCCATATTTCATTTTAATCTATTTACAAATTGAACTATTCTGTTCCTCCATTCTCTTCTGAATCTGAGCCTTACTTCACTTCATCCTTCATGCACAGAATAAACCTTCTCTTCCCTCCATCTCTCATTGATTAAGGTTCTTCTCTTCCTCTTAAGTCTCAATCCATAGAATCTTAGATTTAGAGATGGATGGTACCTTAGTGGATGGTGGAGTCCACCCTGTCCTCGCCATGAGGCATTTGAGTTTTCAAGAAATAAAACATTCTGCTGAGGGTCACATAGTAAGTATTTGAGACATTATTCTCTCTCAATCACCTGAAATATATTCTTCTTAAGGTTTCTCACAACACTTTGCCCAGACTGATTCTTTGCACTTAGCTTATTCTCCTTTATATCATTTACTTGTGTATTTGTCCTTCCACACATTCCTTGAACACAGGCACTCTGTTGTAGCTATTACTCTATCTCCTAGCACTTATCTTGCACACAGTAATCAATTAATACATGTTGAGCTGAAGAATTGAGCAATAGCTACATAAAATTAGGAAGACTGTGGAATGGGATCCTACTCTCCTTTTGGTCTCCTCTCCTGAAGAAATTAAAGCAGGAGAAACACAAGTTGGGGTAGGGTTGTTCCCAAATGAAATAATTGTTGAAACTAGGATATGACTGGCTTTTCTTTTCTGCCCCATGTGCTTTTTTGGGGGAGGTTACATCTTTATACTAGATGGATCAAAAGGAGTGTGTTTCACTTAGCTTCCTTAGGTTAAGATTTCAGTCTTAAACTTTGTGGTTAAAATTGTTAAAGCACTTTGTGAGCCTTAAAAAGTTATTTATGAATGCTATTATTTCAATAAGAAATTTAAATCAACCAGATAAACAGAAATAAAATGGGATAGCTGCATCATGGCTTCTGTGCATCTGGATGGATGCCACATGATGTACTCTCCACAGCACAGAATGAAGGTAAGCTCTCTCCTGTCTCTTGTATTATCCGTGGTGGGAAGACCAGTGGACTGAAAGGAAGGAGGTCTAGCTGCCTCAGTACTGATGAGCCCCATGACTCTGGCTAAGTCACTTTTCCTCTCATGGACCCATTTCTTCACCCTTTTAAAAAGTAATTAGGTTTAACCAGATCTTTCATGCAGTGATATTCTTCTCTACCAGTATGTTCTTCTATGACTCCTGGCTGCTGCTGGTGGCAATCATCTGCTGACTTTGACTATGGTTTGGAGAGCCTTCCAGGGCCCAGTTCTCTCTCTCCACACATGGGAACATGATGGGGTTGGCAAACACCCCTTTCTTCTTTTTCTGCTTTGTTCTGAGCTTTTTAGGGCTCTTCCTAAAGAATAGGTCTGACCACATTACCCAATAAACTCTAGTGGTCCTGTTACCTCCAAGATCAAATATAAAGTCCTCTGGTGTTGAGAACCCTTTATAAGCTTTTCTTTCCCCTTCCTTTTTACCCACTTTCTACCTTACATGTCTCATGTACCTTGAGGGCCTGATAAGTCTCCTTGAAAAAGAACCTCCTCACTGGACATTTTCATTGGCTGTCTCTCTCATCTGGAATTACTTTATCTCATTTCTGCCTCCTTCTTACCTTCTTTCTAATCCCAACTAAAATTCCTCTTTTTTGAGAAAGCCTTTCTTGATCCTCTCTGATAATTATCTCCAATTTATCCTATATTTATCTTGTTTGTTTTATGTGTTGCCTCCCTCATTAGATCCTGAGTTCTTTGAGAGCAGGGACTATCTTTGGCATTTCTTTGTATTCTTAAGAGTTTACTATCTGGTACACAGTGGGCACTTGACAAATGTTTGTTGACTGACTGATAATAGAGGCCAGCAGTTGTGGTTTAAGCTCTCTTTCTTCCTTGTACAGTACTTTTATTCTCCCCACTTCCCCTGTGTGAGTACAGAGTAAGGCACTGTACATTATTATTCAGGCACGTCTTTTATGTTGATACATATGGAAAATACATCATAATGTCGCAATTAAATTGTTTCATTGAGCTTGTTAGTACCATTAAGCTCACATTTGCATAGAGAGCAATTAGTATACTTAATGCAAGAAGGAAATGTCTGGAAGATAAGCTGTTGATACACAGTTTATAATAATGTTCTTTTCACTTGTGATATTTTTACCTCAAAGACAAGGATGTTTAATTCCCTCCTTTAGAATCTCAGGTGGGAAACAAGTTGGAACTGAAACAAATCTAGAATTACCAGTCAAAGAGGAGAAGCTAGGAAAAGCAGTTACATTAAAATACTAGAGCTACTTACAGCAACTCCCATGAATCTCATCACTGACTAGCTGCTAAGAAATATGGTACTTAATTTTTACTCTGCAGCATTCATCCTGGCAAAGCCCTTCAGCTCAGTCTCATCTGTTTTGAAAAACCATGTGTGATTCCACTTGGGCCTTAAAGTGGGGGTGCTGGGATGGGGGTTGTTAATCTTCTCTGTGTGTCATGGTCCTCCATGTCTGGTAAAACACAGGAACGCTTCTCATAATAATGCTTTTAAATGCATAAAATAAATAGAAGAAACCAGTTGTAGTAATTGATCAATCGATCTCAAACTAATTTTTTTTTAAAAGAAGTTCACTGATTCCATGTAAAGCATCATCTTTCTTTGATTTAGAATTCCAACCTATCAGTATTTTGAGAAAGTGAATTGAGCAGCAAGACTTGGCAACAGGAAGACTTGTGTTCAAGTATCACACATGAAAATGCAGCTAATATATATGTCAAAAATAAGTCAAATGCCAACCCAAACATTTCATACTCATCCTGAGCAGTGGCTAGAGGTGAAAGGAAGGTGCCCTTCTCTTCCTTGTCCATAATTAGTAGCTTCAATGGTTGTTATAATGTGATGATAAGAACCTGGGAGGATGGTAGCAATGGGAATAGAGAGGAATGGGCATATTCTGAAGATACATTGAAAGAAAATTTAATAAGAGTTAAAAAGAAGCTGATGATGATGGAATGAAGTGAATGGTGATGCCATTAATAGAAATGGAAGCTGTTTTAGAGGGAAGGTTAATCTACCTTACTTAAAAATTCCACAAGAAAGAGATTATCTCTCTTTCAATAACCTGTTTGGTGCTTAGTCTGCCTGCCATGGTGGCAAATGACCACACCTTACCCTTGTCCAGTATTTGAGTTTCAAGATCTGTGTTCTGGTGGTTCAAGTACTTTAGCCAATAGAACCTTGCCAGACAACTTCTTTTAGGGCAGAACGAGGTAGGACAAATGAAACTTTCAGAGAGAATTGTAGCTCAGTGTAAAGGAAAATGTTCTAATAATTAATGTTGTCCAAAAGTAGCTTGTGACTCGGAATGGTGAATTCCCATTCAGTGGGTCTTCAAACAAAGTTATATCAATTATATTGTAGTGAGTATTTTGATTCAGATGAGACAAGGTTGGGGATCTGCTGGGAAACTGTTTACAACCAGCCATCTGAGAAAAAAAAAGTAAACATGACACAATCTTAAACTTAATCTGCCTCATTAACATCATTTCCTTAAGTCTGGATAATCAATTTTTTAAAAGCAAAATTTATTATTTGATGACCTTTTTTTAAAAATAATTTCATCTTTTTGAAGTAGATTGAATATGAAGAATTAATTTTATACTTTGATGCTTTTTTGGTGTATTCATATGTATACATATTAGCTTTTATAACTAAATTCAATTCAATGAACAAGTATTAAATAACTTATGTGTAAGGCACTCTACTACATGCTGAGGATACAAAAATTAAACAATTCTTTCCTCTCGAGGGGACATATATACTATTGGATGAGGGGGATATAATGTGTATACCACTAATAAATACGAAATAGCTCCCAGAGGAAGAGAACATTTGGGGTATCTGTAATGCCTTTGATTTGGAAATAGAACCTTGAAGTTCAAATATCTGTCAACCTCTTCCAACAAAATCTGCAGGATTCCAAGAAGCACAAGGGCATACCTTCCTTTGCTGCAGAGGGGACAGTCACTACAGAAACATTTCTGTGGGGCACAGGTTTCTTTTTTCTCTATTTCTGATTGTTACCCAATTAGCAAGGACAAACCACAACCCAATTCAAGTCAGACCCACTATATTGCTATGCTGATTTTGTATTCTGTGGGGCTCCACGATCATCTTCAATTCTTACATTAAAACGAATTTGCATTTTATTCCTCTGGGAGCAAACTCAAGGGTTTTATGCATTTTAACAATTATCTCCTAGAGAAATACATCATCTCCTTAGATTCAGCTGCAATTTTGTCATTATGAAGTCCTCAAAAATCAGATGCTGGGAAGTCCATGTAAAATGTTTTAATCACCTCAGACACATTGAATAAGGTGAGCAATCAATCAAATCTCAAATCATGGGATCATCTGATACTTAGCTGACTGCTATTTACTTATTACAAACATGACAGAGAAAATATAGAGAACCATAGAAGCTGCCTCTTTTCTTCCCTGAGGATTTGTGTTTCATATGGACAGTAATAATAACAATAACAAATTTAGTGCTTTAAAAGGTTTGCAAAGTGCTCTATATTTTAGAGATACATCTTTATAATTACTATAATTCATTGTCTTTATAACTATTAAACCTCATGACAATCCTAGGAAGTGGTGCTATTTTTGTCTCTGTTTACAAATGAGTTAACTGAGGAGGACAGTAAGGGTTTGAGTTTGAAAGTGAATTTGGGGTTTAAAGACACAAAGTCTCAATTCTTTCCACTGTGTCACCTAAGCATGGATGAGCTGGGTAAATGCTTTAACTGCTGCGCTGGTACATTTTGGTACATTTTGGTACATTTTGTTGTCAGGGCAGCTCCTGACTCTAGTTCTGCTCCCTCAAAACAGAGGAGATCCTCTGTAACCCACTGGAGATCCCACCCTAGAAAACAAAGACTCGAATGGCTTAAAATCTTTACTCTCTTATTTCTGGTCTAATACTCCTTTGGAGCACTGGGGAACTTTCATGATAGCTACAGAAAAGGAGAGAATGACAATATTTCAAAGCTTCAAGGAAACTGAGCCAGTGCCTCCTACCTTATAAACTCATTTTCACAGCATGTACAGCTTGATGGAGTGACAGTGTCCAGTCCTGAAACTTAAAGGCTGTGAGGTAAAAACGTTTGAAGACAAATTCTAGAATTAGTTTGTTTAGTTTATTACACAGTTTCTGAGTTGTTCCTCATTTGGTTGGGCACTATATTTTACTAATTTATAATTTATAAATTACTTGCATTTTTACTGAATGAAAATGGAGATACCATGAAGAAAGGACAACTCATTAAAGAACAAATTCCTGAACGCATTTTTTTCAGCCTGAGGATAAGCCTGAGAAGCACAGTGCCTTATTTTCCTGCCTCTATTTCTTCTCCTTTCCAGGCCCATCCTCCACAGAATAGTTTAAATTGATATTCCTAAATCTTAGTTCTGATGGTGCTACCCTCCACCCTTCCTACTAAGATGCTTCAGTAGCCTGTTTCTTGCCTCTAGCATAAAATCCAAACTTTCCTGTTTGTCAAGTAGAGCCCTTCATTGTTTGGCTGCAGCCTGTCCCTCCAAGCTGATTTCCTCTTTTTCTATTCCCTGGGTCTCCTTGTCATGCTCTCTCCTTTATAGCCAAACTAGACTACTTTCTGTTCCCTGAACATTCTGAACATTTACTGTCCTGGTGCCTTTGCACAGCTGATCCCCAGGCCTGCAATGCAATTCCCTCTTTACTTCCACCTCCTGAAAATGTTACATCCCATCGAGGCTCAGCCTAAGTGCTGTTTGTTATAGAAAGCCTTTGTTAATCGCTCTCCCCCCTTCTTTACTTTTTATAGATTTCATATTTACATATGTACTATTTTTCCTCAATAAAATTAAAACCTTTTTGAGGGCAGGTATTATTTAGCTTTTGTTTTAGCATGTACAGCACCTAATATGGTATATGGCACATAATAAGTCTCACTAATATCTCTCCATCATCAATTTCAGTGGCTCCCTCTTATCTCCAGGATCAAATATAACATCATCTTTTAAAAACCTTTTAAAGCTTTTCATAATATTTCCCCGTCCTGTCTTTCTATTCTTCTTATATCTTGCTCCCCCATATACTCTTCAAATGCTAGTTTTGTTGATTCATTAACATAACAGAATTGTGCCTGTTTCAAAGAATCCTTCTCCTTCAGGATGCAATTTAAATGCACTACCTTTTACATGGAAGTCTTTTCTCATTTCTCTGTTAACTACTTTGCCTTTATTCCATATATGCATATATCCATATATTTACATCTATGTGTGCATATATAATATAAAAATATAAATATAAATTTATATATAAGCATATAAATACACACACACACACACACGCACGCACGTGCGTGGACCTGCTGACTCTTTGATTAGAATGTAAGCCCCTGTGAAAGATTGTCACATTTGAACTCTAGTCTTGCTGACTCCTTTCTCAGCTCTCTAGCTACTGTGCCAAGTGGTTGCTGAGAACTGAGGTGAACGAAGGGAGAAATGTCTCCACCTAGGCCAGAGAATCTGAGTCAATGAGGACATGAGGGAAGAAGAGAGGAGTGGAGGTAGCAGGAGTGGAGGCAGCAGCAGCGGAGTGCTCACCTGGGTGTTTTGCCCTTTGTACCTCCTCCCTCCACAACCACCTGTATTCATACCTTCTCCTCTCCTCCTTTGCTCTCCCTCTCCCACACTATGCTTGAGTAGGCCAGTTTTATCGGGTGATGTGACTCACAAATGTTCACTAGCTCCCTGATGCCTACCGTAGGAAATAAAAATCTCTTGATCTTGTCCTTTCAAAGCTATTGTGCCCTTCAGATTTCAGAGAAACAGAATTTATTCTGTTTCTCTGTTCTTACACCAAACTGCCCAGTCTCTAGGTGTTAGTCCAAGACATTTCCTCTGTCTGATTTTCTTTCCTCTATTCTGGCCACATCCCTGTCTTCATCTGCTGGACTCTTTCTTCTCTCGAGGTTCAGCCTATATGCCCCTTCCTCCATGAACCTTCCCCTGACTTTTCCCAGGGGATTTCTCTCTCCTCAAGTTTCTTACTGCTTTTAGTCTGTCCTCTGCATTCATTTCATTCTCCCTTGTATTATGGTCATTTGTCCACTTACTTTTCTATCAATTAAGACTATTCAGTTTCTTAAGTAGGTGGGTCAAACTGGACGTGGGAATCACAAAGACCTGGATTCAAATTCCATCTCAGACACTATCTCTTTGAGCCTAGATGGTTCTTAGACTTAGTTCCTCATCTGTTTAATTAAGTTCATAAACCAGGTCTTAGAAGATCACTCCCACCTCTGATTGTATGATCTCATGTCTTATTCACCTTTGTATCCCCCAGATGGCTTTGGGGCAATAAAAGGCTGAACTCAAGTCCCACCTCCTATAGCCACTGACTGTGTGACCCTGAGCCAGTCAACTCCCTAATGCTATAAATTACCGGAAAAAGGAGCTTCCTTATCCAGGATTTCCCTATGACAATGAAATCTTTATTCTCATCCCAGTCCTGCCTTTGGTTCCAGCACAGTGCTTTTCATGAACTAGGCATTTAGTAAATGTGTGTTGAATTGAGTTACATTTATAAAGTGGGGAGGAGATGGAACTGATCTTTTTTAGTTTTTGAATTCTATGATGTTTTATGATGATTTTATTATTAAAACTGCAGCTGTTAATAACTCACTTAAGATTGGTGAAATTAAATGAACAGTGGTTTAGAGTTTGAGTCCTAAGTCCCAACATTCACTAGCAGTGTGACCCTAGAAAAATCATCATATAGGACCTTTCTGACATTGTTTCTTCAGCTGTACACTGGGAATGATATTTCAACTACCCAACTTACAATGATGTAAGAAAAGTATTTTATCATATTGCCGGGCTTTAAGTATTCTATAAATGTGAGATACTATTTTTAATAGTGCTTTTGATTTTTATAAAGTACTTTTCTAACAATATCATGTAATGTAGGTAGTTAACCCTTCAACAATAATTCTATCGTAGTAGGATTTTTGCAAGTTACACTGGCATAATAGTGAAAATAATGAGAACACTAATGCAAACAAAACAAAGTGTCTTCTGTTAATGATCATTGGTACAGAATGAGGATTAATAGGATCTTTGAGAGTATGGTAAAGAAACAGTGAAGATAAAAAGGAAAACCAGAAGAGAGGGATGTTTTAGATCAATAAATTGATAATTAGTTGGGAAGATATAGATAGGAATTAGAAAGGAAAAGCACTAGATTGAAAATTGGGAGGTCAAGGAGAATTTAAAATACAATCATAAATAAATATCCCTGAAGAGTTGAAGAAAGAATGCTGTAGAGACCATAAAGTGGAAGAAATCAACTAAATGATGAAATTGGAAAAGAGGAAATTGGAGGTGATGCTCAATTTGAGAAAGAAAAAAAAAAGAACAACAGAATGACTAACTGGAACGCAGAAATGCAAGGAGGCATATAACATCTCTTTAGAGAATCCATGTTACTAGAAAATGTAAAGTTATATGGTAAGAAAGAAGAAATCCTCCTAAGAGTTAAAAAATAGTTTTTAGGGTTATTATTTAAGCTATAGGGAACTATGGTCTGAAACCCACACTTTCAGGCATCTTCCTACTCTTAACCAGATCTTCTGGTTTCAATATATATTTCATGGACAGAATTCTGAGATCAGCAAATCTGTAATGCAATGTGCTGAAGTGTTTAGCCACTGGTGGGCCCAATTTTTAAGAAATCACATCATACTTGTGATTTAGTGAACAGTGGCTGGAATTGTTGCAGGCTCTTACTAACACATTGATTATGTTAATACTCTCTGCAAATGGGTACATGAGACTGCTTTGTTCATTATTTGAGACTTGGGACTCAAATGAGAACCTTTGGGCTTAAAAAAAAAATCCATTTCCCCCAAATCCTTGGGTTAGCCCTGGAGTGGGGATGTCTTTCTGTGGAACTTAAGAGCCAAGAATGTGAAAGGAGGATTTTATATAAAACTGGTAAGCATTTATAGGGAATGCGATGCCTAAATAGATTGAAGTCTTAACAGTTTCTCTAAGTGCCTAAATCCCATAGAATCCATTTACTTTTTCATTTAACAATTCCTCCATATTACTCATTTCATCACGATGTATGCATTAGTTCTTAAACCATTTGCAGGCCTTGGAAAGATGGCCACTCACTGGGTCCAAAAAAGAAGTATTTCATTCCTGCCTCTCTCCTGCTCTGGGCTCCACCCACTTTTCTTTGTTAGAATCTTGAGCCATGAGTCATAGTTCTCACTTCCTTCCCTTCAGGGAAGTGCCTTCCAAAGCCAGACACGGCAAGTTTTTCTTTTCTTTCTTTTTTTCCCCAAACCCAGATACATTAACAACAACAAAAAATTTCTGTCAGGAGTAAAAGGAGGATGGTTTCATAGTCACTGTTCTAGCTACCTCTTTACTGGCTGATCACAGCCAAACCTAGGAACTCCTGGAGAGGAATAAAAAAAGGAAGGAAAAAGGAGGATTTGGAGTGAAAGGGAGGAGCAAAAAGATAAAAGTATAGGTAGTAAGGGTCAGTGGAGGACTGCCAAAAATGGCCTTTTGAAAAAGGCATCAGTCAGTGATAAGTCACGTCATTTTTTTCTTTCCCCTCTGTTATAATTGAATGCTGTCAGAAAGCTTTATGACCAGAGTCCAGTTCCAATTCATTTTGCTCTCTGATATGTTACCATTTTTTTTTTATCAGTTTGGATTTGGGGGGCTTGTGCTGAATATTTACTCTCCATGAATAATTAGTTTAAGGCACTATGAGGTAAATTATATTGCTTGGATTATGTTCATTTGGTCTGGACAAAGAGACTTCTCATATATGGTTAATAGAGTTTAAGATAATATGTTGTTTTGATCCCAAAAGTCACAATGAGATGCTTAAAATGCTATCTCTTAGGGAGAAGAAAAATATTTATAGATATATACCAAAAAATAAAAACTAATTATAGTACTTGAGAGAGACTTTAAGAGTTTCACTCGGGCTTTACATGTTAGATTTTGAGGAAAAGCACTTTTTTTTTTTTTAAACTAATTTTTTCACGTAAACTTAACAAGGCATAACAATGATGTAATCTAATTATCACATATATCACATATCACACAAAAAGTGATAAGCAGTGTAGAACAAAATTTAAAGAAATACAAATAGCTATGGAAATCAGGGTTTTTTTCTTATTAACCCATAGTTATTATTAATAATGGTAATTTAATCTAACTCCGGCTGTCCCTTATGCCCAACAGATTGAATTCTCTGCATGCAAAGTCCCTGGCTTGTTTTTGGCTTCTCTGTGGCTCTGCAAAGTTTTGAACCCCTTTGGCTTCTCTTTACTTTAAACTTATTTATGACTTTCAGTACTTGAAAGGAGCTATGATATCACTGGTATGGGGTTTTCCCTCCACTAATGCAGATCATGGTCCCCTCCATGCCTTAGTATTTGGATGTATGAGTTATTGTGGCCAAAAAATTCATCACCCAGTGGCCAACCTTCTGGTGATGAGTTTCTCCAAAGTTAGCTAGTCTGGTCCTTGGATGAGAAATCCATAGTCTGTTGCCAAGCCTGTTCTCAAAGCTTTTCCAGCTCAATAAAATGTGCCAGGGCTCATGCTATGCTGGCATATCCTCCCCAAAGAGCCTAGGGATATCTCTATACCATAATGTAGCACCAGAGTAGGACTTAATTGAAGATATCTGTGTCTACTCTCAGGAAAAGCCTTTGGTCTGCCATTACCATACTAGTGGAGCTGAGGATTGTTACTCAGCACATACCAAAGTTCTGAAAAGAATTTTTCTAAGCAGGAGAAGATTTCTTCCTTAGCAAGCTCGGTCCTTCACTTGAATCTTCCCTCCTCCTTCTGTTTCTGACCTTTACTGAATATTAATGTTATTGATTAGATTGGTTTCCTTAGAAGTTCCAGATTTTACAGCTTCAACTATTTATACATTGCTTTCAGTTACAAAGACTTAGCTTCAAGAAAATCTCTAGCTTATAACTATCAACTTATAACATCAAATTTAAGAAGTATTATTTGGGTAGTAGTGTGGAAAGATATGTTCATTCCCTAAGTAACTTTGGAGGGAGTATTTCTTCACCTCTTAACATTTGAGATTCCTTATTTGTAAGGAATGTAAAATGGAGTATAATACTGGTGAACTAGATGACTTCCATTGTTCTTCTAGCTCTTATTCTATGATCTTATAACAAATAACCAAGTTCTTTTTCTTCTCCTTTTTATTTCTGTAAGGCAATTGGGGATAAGTGACTTGTTCAGGGTCACAGAGCTAGGAAGTTTTAAAGTGTCTGAAGTGGAATTTGAACTCAGATCCTCCTGACTCCAAGGTCAGTGCTCTATCTCTTATGCTGTCTGACTGTCCCAAATAACCAAGGAAGGGGGGAGAGACAGAGAGAGAGAGAGACAGAGAGACAGAGAGACAGAGACAAGACGGTTTCTCAGCATTCATTCCTAAGAAGCTTTGAAAGCCCATGGGATTATCTCATTTCAAAGACAGAACTGGAATAGGTCTGAGGAGTCTCGTTCTTGTCTTATAGGATCTGTATAGTTGAGTGTACATAATAAAAGGAACACATCTTTATGTAGTGCTAAAAATGTATACTGCCTTCATCACAACCTCCTTATGGGACTCTCCATTTATAGACAAGGAAACTGAGACTCAGAGAATTTAAATTACTTGCCCTTGGTTTTGGAGACTGGATGTTATAGAGTTACTTCACATCCAATTTCATTTATCTAGATCAACTTTCAGATTTTGTTACCCTGAAAATGGACTAAACTATAAATGGGAAGAACTAAGAACTGTCATTTTTTTTTAAGAGAAACCTTCCTCTTTACCTGTGATTGGGAAACAACTCAGATGAGGAAAAAAAAAACCCATCCAATTTTTTAAGACTAAAGCAGACAGGCAGCCAATAAGCACATCCTGGACCCCTCTGTGGTCACAGAATGCAGGACAGAGCCCTTCCTATGTGTTTCATTTTAAAAGGTTCATACCATTTTCCGAGGAGTGTGGTATATGTGTCCACTTCCCTTCCCCTACCCACCAGGAGCATGTCCACTGCCTAGTTTTCTGTTTTATCTCTTAATAAAAATGAAACTCCTCTCTAGTTTTTAGTATCATTTATATTCTTTAGCCTCTTCTCTCAGAGCCATCTGAAATGGACCAGTATATTACAGAAAATTTAAGTGTTAAACCTATTGTGTTTAGATTAAATTAAATTAAATTGTGTTTAGATTACATTAAAAAATCAAAATACAAATAAATTGATTTTTCAATAGGTCCTGAAAATATCAGGTCATTGGGTTAATTTGTGCACTAGTTTAAGGGAACTAAACATGCCTCAAAACTTCATTAACTCTTTGGAGATACTAGGGAATTTTAATGAGTACCCAAAAAGGCTAGTTTGTTAAATGGCATACTAGTGACCAGAAGGAGTTAATGTAGCTTTTGGAATCGCCAGTCACACTGACATGCTGAATTTGCTTTATTTGTATTTTAACTTTTTCTTGGATATTTTTCTGGTCTTCTTGGAAAGCTGACATCTCCCCATCCTCTCTTCCTCCTTTTGCTCTCTAAAAAGTGGACAGAATTAACTACTGTATGATTATATTGGGGGGGAGGGAAGAAGAAAAATATTAAATGAATAGATGTTTTAATAAAAGTATAACCTTAAGAGACTTCAAATTCATATTTGAAATTTGAAGCAGGAGCTTTATCCTATAGTGTATGCATTTTTCACTGATATCCTTGGGAATACATATTATAATAGAAAACAAATTAAAAATTTAAAGCAAAAATATTAAACAATCAAACAAAGTGGCAATGGAAATCAACCTTAGCATTTTCCCAAGACTGCAAAATAGCTATATGCTGATGAATCTCTTGCAAATCATTCTTAATTTGCTAATGTATTTTGCTGAGTAAAAAGAAAGCAAAAAGGAAAATGAGTCCCCTCAAATTTAACAATATTCTTTTTTCTATAAAATAATCTTTCAACAGTTTTTGTATGCATTTTCCTGAAGACACACTTTTCACATGTGGTTTCCAGGCTTAGTATTATTACAGTTGCACGTCAGGTACCCATCAAGGGAAAAATTGCCTTCTTATTTTTGAACAGTGGAATATTAGTCAAGATATACTGTGCTTTCCTGGCATTTGTACCTTCCCAAATAATCAGAAGAGGAGAGCTCTGAGTCAATTATACTCACTTAAGAAGAACAAAATAACTATGCAGATGTTAGGGTGCTGCTTAGTGTGATTTGGAATCATTAGAAATGAAGTCACTTTCCTCATCTCCAGTCCCCAATTTGATATAAATACCACTGGCTTAGTTTTAATCCAAGATACTGCTTGTTGTAGCAAGTCTTTATTCAGATCTTTTGGTTATTAAGTTTTGCAACCAGAAATGCCGAACTGGCATCAGAGAGATTTGATTTTGTCATGGATGCACAGCATGGTCCATGGTAAAGAATTGATCCAGCAGTTCAGTCTTTGTTGCTCAGATAAAATGAGGGGTGATACAGCACCCAAAAAAAGTAAAGACCCCTACACATCCTTATGCGTAGGTAAAAGGGTGGAACTCATTCATTTACTCTGCAAATCTGAATATACCTCATGAAAAATCTCCCAGCCACCTTCATAAATCTATAGCTCTCAAACTGGGAAGGCACAAGATAGAGCAACTGCTACTACCCCGGGGAAATGCATGGACAAATCAGCTAGAATTTTTTTGCTTTCAGATCTTTTTTTTTTCTCCCAAAGCAGGGCAAAAAAGAAGCTTCAAGATATATTCCAGTGGTTTTTATTTTATGTGTGTAAGCATGCAGGGAACTGTGAAATGCCATTTATTATTAAATAATTTATTCTATTGCCCAATTCAATACATTGGATTTGCTTTTGTGTTCACTCAGCTGTTAAGGGCCTGGAATAGTCTCTGAGGTTTCATTTTAGGTATGAACTTAAAAATATAATATATTTTTGGCAAGTGAGATCTTTTCAGTCTTTCTGAAAGTACTTTAAGCTTACGAATGATAATGTGAGGCAATTGTTTGTAAACGGTATAGAGAGCAGCATGGAATGAGTCCCTAATACTGACTGAAGGGAATAACTAGGCTTATCACAGTATCAGCACACAGAGGGATGCCATTAGCCAGCTGGACATCCCTTCTACTGCCCAGCAAGGAAGTAGGAGACGAGGTCAGAGGCCAGCTGGCTGTTTACTCAATCAGTAAATAAGTAATTATTCAGCTCATGAAACATATTACTCTAAATCCTACCTGTGATTCACAAAGCTGCATTACAAACCACTTGATACCTAATATGGCCCCTTTACCAGACCATACAACAGCAGTTCAGGTGCTTTCAGAGGCCATCGGCCACTTCCCTGATGAATCACAAGAGGCACACAGTAATTACCATAACACGGAGAGAAAAAACTGCCAAGAAGAAAACTTCCTCTCCCGTTTTTGAAATGAAAGCCTTTGAGCTCCAAATGTCGTCTCCAGCAGAGATGTTAAGTTTCAATAACTGGGTGACTAGCCTTCCTTACCCTTGTCTGGCCTGAACCAGAGAAGCTGGGGAAGGGAAGGGTCAAATTGTCCTCTTCTGCTGTCATTGATTGTTGACAGCAAAAAATAAATACATAAATAAATAAAATTCCATCAGTCAGAAACCATGTGTTTCCTTTTGATATAAGAATCTCATACTCCCTTTTATATATTTTCATAACAAATAGAAAGACATGAGGTCAAATATAGAATTTCAGATTAATACAATACTGACTGAAATAAAGGTAGAGATGTTTGTATCTCTCTTACTAGATATGCTGATAGATCTCTAGAGATATAGATAGATATACATGTCTTTACACATTTTTTTTCCCCTACCAGTCATCGTAACACTCCATGCTTGAAATACTCACCCTCTTCACCTTACCACTTGGCTTCTTTGGATTCTTTCATGTCCTGACTGAAAAACCAAATCCTTTCCTAATCCCTCTTAACTGAAGTTCCTTCCCTCTCAATTATTTTCTATTGGTCTTGTGTATTCCTTGTTTGTACGTTTTTGTTTGCTTGTTTCCCCTTTTCTCTGTACCCTCAGCGTTTGGGCAGCATCCACTTATGGGCCTGGTGGCACGACTGCTCAGTGTGGAAGCTTTAATTGGCTCCATTTTCTACCTGGACTGGTTTGACCCTCCTCAGGCAGCCTGGTGACCTCCTGCTCCTAGAAGCTTATCACATTAGTGCCTGACTTAGTGTGGGCACATAGTCTTGCTACATCTCTGAACTTCTGGGCTTCAGTGATTCACCAACCACATTGTCTCCAGCAGCAGGGATTACAGGGCGGGGCCAGCACTGCTGGGGTTTTTGTTTCAAAAAATTTGACTATCTCCAAGAGCAAGTCTGCAGTTTCTTGGGGGTCACTGGAAATCATATGTTTTCTTTGGGGTAAGTTTACTTAACAATTGTGGCTTTCACTGCTTTCTTTCCCTAATCCACAGCATTAGTGCATTTGACAGATGTTTATGGAGCATGTGTTGCTTACGACAGCGCACTACGCTGTAGAAGATGCCACGATGAAATAAGGCACAGTTCTAGTCTTTATGGAGCCTACAATCTAGTTTTCTTAGATCCTTTGAAGGATCAATCTAGAGTTAAAAAAATTTCCAAAGCCAACTTTCACTTTACAAATGTGGAAACTCAGACCAAGGAAAGTCAAGTGCCCAAGGTATACAGGTAGTCACATCTTACTTTCATGTTTGGGCCAAGTGTTTAGGAAGACAGACATAATGTATATGTTTCTTTGTCTTCCCAAATTATGTCCTTCTCAGTGACTATGTGGAATGCAGAGGCTGCCCAGGTTAATTCAGCTCAAACCATGAGCTGTGATACAGAAAAGAGGGCTGGCCTTGTAATCAGAAATCCAGGATTTGAATCTCATTAAATTAATCATTAATATTAATTGTGTAATTCTAGACATCATGGCCCTTCCCTGACTTTTAGTTTATTCACTAGTAAAATGGTAACATTGATATTTGTACCATCTTCCTCACAAGGTTGACCTGGGGCAACTGCTTTGTAAAACTAAAAAGAATTTCATAAATGCAAATTTGTAAAATGCTTTGCTTATCTTAAAGCACCATAATGCGACTTATCATTATTATCTCGGTTATAAAACTTGGAGCTATTGGTACTAAGATTATTTTATTTTATCATCACAACAGTCTACCCAAGCAGATTACCAATCTCCATTTTGTAGATGAGGAAACTGAGGTTAAGTGACTTGCCCAGGGTCATGTGTTTAGTAAGTGTCTGAGGCTGGATTTGAACTTGGCACTCTATCCTCTATGCCATTTAGCTACCCTCATAATGATTGACTGATAGCAAAATGAAGTTTATATATTAAAAGCAGGTAAGATATTTTAAGATATTTACCTTCTGAAATTTCTTGAATAGAGACTGTCATGTGTATATTATAATAGAATACCAGGAACTTTTCTTAAATACAAGTTTTTCTCTACTTTTCTCCCCCTGGAAAAGAAAATAACCTTTCTTTATATTCCTTAGTGTCTATTTACCAGACAGTCTAGGAAGCTGCATATATAGAAAAAAAGAATTTGGCTTTTGAATTTTAGCCTGAGTACAGAGACTCTTTTATCTTTTCTGGGCTGGGTGTGCAAATCCATACCAAATATAACTTTCTCTCATCGTTCCCCTCCAGCCAGTCTGTGTTCTAGCCAAACTGGTCTACTCTTGGTCTCTTACTCACTTCTTGCCTTTTTTTCCTCCCTGAATTTGTTGACATTATGCCTTCTTACTGGAATGGATGTCTGACCCTTCAGCCTCTCTTTTGGGCAAATCCCCCCTCCCTCTGCCCCCATTATTTCTTTAAGGATTTTACTCTGATGCTGACTCCTACATGAAAAAAAATTTCCTGAACCATCATCTCTCTTCCAGAACTGCTTTGTATCATAGTTCTTTGCTTCCTCCATTAGATTATATGCTTATTGAAAGCAGGCTTTGAGTTAGCTGTATTTCTCTTTGCAGGACAGAGTAGGCACTTAATTTATTTGTTGAATTTAGCTGAACAGAAAAGATGTAACCATGATCCTTTATTCCCAAATCCTCAGTTCACCAAGACTGGTTTCAGTATTCCAGGCTGACCCAAACAATTCTGCCTAGTTTTTGAGCTCACTGGGCTGCTACCTAGAGTTTACTCTGAAAGAATTTCAGAACATGCAGCATACATTTCTTGTCATAAGAAAAAAATACCATGAAATTATGTGAATGGATAAGCATTCTTTCCATGGGTAAGGATAATTGTACATCTAATGCATTCCTAGTTTTGTTTTCTAGAGAAAACCTGTCTTTCTGTCAAATCCCTTCTGATTCCCTCCTCAACCTTCCTGAGTCTCCAAGTAGCTCTGGCAGATATGAAGAAAACATGCAGGGATGCACAAATGTGAAATGAAATATTACTGATGTGCACTAATATTCTGGTAGTGTGCCCATTGTAAAAAAATTGCCAACCTACAGAAGACTACAAAAACACCTTAAATCTGGTGAGAATTTGGATCTACCTGCTGCCTGTATCTGGGGAGCAGTTCTTCCTGTTCCATTTGTGTGTGGGATCCAATACACAGCTCAGAACCCCCTGGGGTCATGTCTCTGATAAGTAGATGTATGGGCTGTAGGGTAGATGCAGGTGCTGGGAGTTTGTCCAACTTCAATCTCCATCAAAAGTAGACTGACACGAACATGCCGTTATCTCAGAGCCCAGCTGCTGGTTTTAGAGTCATGGCCTGACATTCACTCCATTCTCTCTTATTATGTGCACTAACTTTTTTGAATGTCTTTCTAAAGGTCTTGACCCTTTAAAGTACCAGCGGCACTTGAGTGTCCTATAGTCCAAAAGCATGAATGGACATTAAAAAAAGGATCATTTGTTACCCTGACTTGACAGTTTGGAATACCTCAGATCAAATCCTCTACACATGCTATTTGTTTCTTTTCTCTTTTCTAATCTTCTTAAGTTTTTATCACATCTAAATGTTTAGATTTGTACAGTTTTGTGTGCACACGTGCTTTAGGTTCTGTTGTAGATTTCTAGAGACAAAACATTAGAAACATTGCTTCTTAGAGAATCCTGTTTTAACTTAATTCTTCAGATGTTTGGATTAAACCAGTATTTTTTCCAGTGTGCCCAATATACCAATCTATACAGATATAAATTTAGCGGGAACACTTTTGGGATAAGGCATTTGAGTTATGATTTTGGAATAGTATTTAATCATTATCGTAAAAATATTTAAATTTGAAATTCAGTAAGTTTGCATCAGGAAAAGTGATAGTAATGAGTTTTCATTAATTTTTTTTAAACCTCTATTAGATCTGTTTATTTGTAAGTTACTTGCTCATTTTATTTTATTACTTTGCTATTTTCCTTATTCTAAGACATTCCTGAGGTTCAGTGGAGTTGGAGATCAAATAATTTGAGTTTTAGGTTTGGTTTCCACTTACTGGCTTAATCTCTGGTCTTCAGTTTCCTCATTTGTAAAACAGAGATGACAACACTGACTTTTTTCTCCCTCCCAGGCCAGTGCTTTGCAAACCATCATTTGCTCTAGATGTACAGGGTGGTACAAAGAAGGAGACCTTGACTTTAGAGGAAGAGACCATGTTTTTGAGTTCTAGCTGTGTTTTTCTACTATCTATATGAAATTGGGCAAGTGATTTCTAATGTCTCTCTGAGCTCTTACTCTGATTATATTTTATTATTGTTCTTTCCCCTCTTAAATAACAGCAACAACAAAGCCTGACTGAGTACTGTCCCCTTTCTTTGGCATCTTCAAATATTTAAAATTCCATTGCAGCTGGAGAATAAACCATTTAATCTGTTGCAAAGTACTGGTTCCATAGCAATATGATTCACTAAGCATTTATTAAGTTCTTGCTATGTGCCAGACTCCATATGAAGGACTAGGGATACAAAGGCACAAAAACAAAACACATCAAATGTCATCAAAGAGCTTTCATTTTATAAGACATTACCCTATTAACAAAGACACATCTGGAGGTTTCCCAGAGAGAGGATTTGGTTCTTTGGTTGTGTTACCAATTTAACTCAGAATTTCTATTTTCCTTTAAACGAAACCAACATCAACCATACCACCATCATTCCCTGAATATCTAGAAATCAGAGCAGCTCTCCTACCCAGGTTCATCTGATTGGAACACATTTTTCTATACTTTTTCCCCCCCTCTTTGGCATTAGAACCTGCTATGACTTTGAAAACCTGTGCAAAGGAAGTACCTTCCATTAATTTCCAATTTATTCCCCACCTATTGCGATTCTAAAATGAAGAAAGGGAATGTTAAGAACAGAATTTTAATGTCATTCTACTGAAAAAAATTTATCCCTTTTAGAAAATCTTGCTGCGGGATCACATTAATTTTTATTAAAACAGAACTTGCTCCAAAAAGAGAAGCAATTCAAGTTATGAAGCTGATCCTACTTTACAGATTCTAGAAAAGGTAATATGCAACCCAAAGCTGTGTTTCTGTATTAAAGCACATTACCACCAACTTTCATTACAATTTCAGACCTATGATCCTATGGAAAATATTTTTGTCTCAGCATACAATATGAAGTCAAAGTTAGAAATCTTTAAGTTTAATTCAAAGCCTATTCTATCTCTGTCAATAGACTATTTGTGTGCATTTAATTCCCTAGTATGACCCCTACAAAGTTATTCAAATAAGCAATCAGTCCACTTGATTTTATGTGCATATTCATTGCAAAGCTTTAGGGTCTTAAAACAGACCATAGTTAATTTCACTGAGGTTTTTCACTGACTTCAGGGGAATTTTTACTTTTTAAATAGTCAAATTGGATGTGCTACTGGCTACTCTTTTCTCCAGGTATTCAACATAACTTCTTAGATGGAGCGGTTATACACAGATGATTTCTAGGTTGCATAACAAATGCCTGTTGAATTGAATGTAAAAGCAAGTCCACTGTGTCTTACAATCCCTAGGGTTTTTTCTTTAAAGCTCATTTCTAGTGTGAGGGCTTTTCAGGTTGCTACCAAAAACTACCCCGTAATTACTTTGTGTATATGTGTGAGTGTACATGATAGAGTATAATCTCCTTGAGGACATGGACTGTTTAATTTTTGTCTTTCTATCTATAGTGTTTTGGCATACAAGTAAGAAAGGTATTTATTAAATGTTTTGTTGATTGATCCCCAATTTGCTCTTGGTTATAAAAGCTGTATTTCCCTCCAACATGCACTTTGCTATATACATGTATATATTGTCTAGAACTGTGATTTTGTTCAGATGAGGAATTCACAGAGAGGAAACTCTTCACCAATATGCAGCCTGGCAACTGTTTTGAAATTCATAGTTTTAAAGAGTTGTTTGACCTCACTGATAAATGATTTGTTCATTGATAATAAATAAATGAAGATAAAGGGCTTTTAAGGATTTTTACAGAGGTGATGGATCAGAATTCTTTGAAGATGTTTTTACAGCTCTTCTCGTGACAGCTGCAAGCTGTGGTTGCCAAGCACTGCTATATTTTAATCAAATGCATAAATGCAAATGTGTGTTGTGTCCAGGCTCAAAGTAAGGTTTATCCATTGTGTGTGTGGTTTTTTTTTTTGGGGGGGGGAGATTGGTTTTGGCATGTTTTTTGTCTAAAGATTGCTATATGAAACAAAATCTCAACACCTTAAATTTTAAAAATAATTACTTAATTTTTGTACTTACTCAAAAAAGGTAGTCCAACCAGTCTCGTCACTTTTGGTGGCCAGAAGACCACTGTTGCCATGGTAAGTAAATAAAACTAGCTCTAGTCCTTGGGCAGTCATGCTTTTCAAACATCCATTCGTCCCTATGGTCAACCATATGACTTGGTTGTCAGGGGACACCACCCTTACTGGCATCCTGTTGGGATCTCGCCTGATTCTGAGAGTATTGCCATTGCTGTCTGTCACTGCAGTGATATCGTTATCATTACTGTAGCTAAAATTGTACAGGTAATCACCAGTGACGAGGCTCATGGTGTACTGGTGAGTCCCATTGATGTCAAAAATATAAAGCTCCTGGTCGGTCGGAGAGGCCACTTCATAAAAATTCATGGAATTCAGTAAAGGTTTGTTCTTTGACACAGCCCGGATCCGAATGTTTCCGAGATCCGCGATGTAGAGCGTGCCATCTGGAGACGCGGCTAAGGAGGAAGGAGCATTGAGCTTGGCATCCTTGGCATAGCCGTCCCCACTCTGGTAGCAGTCACAGTTGGCATCGTTTTTACAGTCACATTCTGAGGGTACTCCAGCAACTAATGAGATTTCTCCATCTGTTGTGACCTGTCTTATTCGGTTAATCTTCTTTTCGTCCGTTTCTGTGATGTACAGGACCCCACTATAGGACACGGCTATGGCTGTAGCCGACTCCAAGGTTGTCTGAACTGCATGTTTTCCTACAGAGTATTCCACTCCTGGGACTTGACAGTGCATTGGTCGCCCAGCAGCAATGCGGACCTGACGGTTTTCAGTGATCTGTAAAACTACGTTATTATCCAGGACATAAATGGAGTTATCCATAGGGTTAATAGCCAAGTCAGTGGGCCATTCTAGACGCACCTTAATTTAAAAAAAAAAAAAAAAGGAAATTGTTTGGTTAGCCTGTTACTTCACTGCTGTTAATTTACTGGCATTAAATGAAATTAGACTGCTCAGTGAAATTAACCTCCATTTGATGAAGTCCTTTAAAATTGCTTTTTCAATAGCCACAGTAAAATCAGCGTAAAGGTTTCATGTGAAGACAGATGGAGGAAATAACATTTTACTTAAAAATACACCTCATAAAATGATGTATTAGAGCTATACACAAACAGAAAATTAGCCTATACGTAGTGAATCAGTGGATAATGGTGGGATATGAGCACATATATTCCTGGTTTGCATCCTGATAGCAGTTAATAAGCACTAAATCCCAGTACTTTCCAGGTTATGAATACATTAGTGTTCTATTGTGTTTTCAATCAGCGCAATACTAGAGCTCCCAATTCTAAGTAAAAGTCCAGTGGGACTAATACTAGTGGGTTTTCCAGACTACTTGAGAACCTAAGTCATTCACTATAACAGATTAAGAGACTTAAGCAGTTTGGTTCATTTGTAAGAATATCTCCAGGCTGCTACTCTACTGGAATTTTATTACAAATGCTCTATCATTTCTTACTAATATTGCAGTTCTGCGCTATACTGAGTTTATCATGAATATGACTGTGAAAGAGGGAAGGTTTTTTTAAAAACTCATTTCCTAAGGACATTTAAATATAATCTCTTAGAAGTTTGTCCTGAAAATCGCCACATGCAGCAAATACAACTGATAGGAGCTGTTGAATTCTATTTATGTAGTAAAGCAAGTTACATTACACACATCACCATTTAGTTTTATTTTTAAATTACCTGGCTGATGTGCATGCTGGTATCACATGTTAAAGGCCTGGCTGAAGTTAGATCATTAGAACCCAGGAGAGTTGATATTATACCATTTTGGTCTACTTTTCTGATCATGGTTCCATCAACAAAGTAGATTAATCCATTCTTGTCAATGGCCATCCCTGTGTCCAAGAAAAATAAATATTATGGGATTAAAACCCCCCAACAATAAACCAATTACTTTTGATCACATAATAATAAAAAAAATTCAGTATCTTACTGGTGATGAATTATACATGGTGATTAGCGGGTATGTTTGTAGAATTCAGATATATTTAGAAGAGTTCTATATTATTATTTATATCACAAATAATGCAGAATGTGCTAAAGAGAGACATATATATGGTTTTTTTTAATTAAAGCTTTTTATTTTTCAAAACATATGCATGGACAATTTTTCATCATTAACCCTTGCAAAACCTTGTGTTCCAATTTTTCTCCCTTCCCCCATGCCCTCCCCTAGATGGCAAGTAATCCAATATATGTTAAACATGGTAGAAATATATGTTAAATCCAATATATACATACACATACATACATATTGTCTTGCACAAGAAAAAGCAAATCAGTAAAAAAAAAAAAAAAACAAAAAGAAAGAAAAAATGCAAGCAAGCAACAACAAAAAGAATGAAAATGCCATGTTGTGAACCACATTCCATCTCCACAGTCCTCCCTCTGGGTGTAGATGATTCTCTTCATCACTGAACAATTGGAACTGGTTTGAATCATCTCACTGTTGAAGAGAGCCATGTGGAGAAACATAAATATATGAGCAGGGTATAAATTAGCAGCTCAGGCCTTATCTCTTTTTTGCTTAGACGGGTGATTTCATCAGGATTAAGGAACAATTGGTGAAGAAATGCCCTCTTTCAAAGCATTTTTTTGTCAAATGTTCCATAACTTCTAATTTAGAGCAATGGTCCTATCTTGTTCTGTTCATGAACTCCTTTGCCAATCTGAGCAATAGCCTATGATCTTCCTCTCAAAATAAGATTGTTAAATGCATAAAACAAAATGCCTAGGATCACAAAGAAAACCAATTATACTGAAATGTAGCTATTTATATAAATGGAAAAAACCCCCAACAAAAGCTGAAAAAGAAGTTTATAGATCTCAGGTTAAGAATCTCTAAACTAGTAAATTGTCTAGAACCCTGAGGAAATGATTTGACCAGGGTCACATATCTAGTATGTTATTTGTCAGGGGTTGGGATTTGAACCTATATTTTGACTCTGAGATATGTCTGCTACAACTAAGGATTATCATATGTTCCAAGTACAAAATTGTATTGCCACAATTTTTTGTGTGCCTAGAAATTGTAGAAATTCTGCCACAGTAAACTTTTTTTTGGTACCATATTCATTCTAACAAAAACAGAATCAAGCTCAAGCTAGTGCTTTACTGACCTTTTGACGATAAAATCTGCTACTATGAATAATTCACTACAACGAATATTTTTCCCCCTAGTCCTTGTCCATACAATAGTCACTTTCTATAATGAAATACTGTATTAAATGGCAAAGAGCAAATCATGTCTAGGATGATTGATAGAAAGTTTATCCTGCAGGCTGTTAGCCCCTGTCACCTCCAGAAATCCCACATGCCAAGTGTTTTCTTCATGATACACAAAGAAAAAGTCGAACAGTTCATAACTGGATGAGTGCTAATAGGGCTGCTTTGGGGAGATTTTTTAAGTAGGACCAGAATTCATCAGTTACAAAGATGACTTCAATACAACAAGGAATTTGGACACCCCCTTGAAGTTCCCTTTAACAGGATTTCAGAGTATTTGCTTTATTCCTGGATAGCTAAAAAAAATGGCATGAAATCAGAGAGATCAAGAACTCAATATTTACTGTAAAATCCACTTAGGCTTCTATCAGTTTCATGCTAAATGGCTTTTAAAAAGACTAGATTTGAAAACCACCTTCTCTCAACACAGCTTTGGGCAAAAGGTCAGACTAAGCATTTAAGACAATCAAGCAATAACTGGATTTCCTTCCCTTTTCTATATTAAAAAAAGTTGTCTAACATAATACTGTCTTTACCTTTGGGACTCATGAGGGTGGCTTCCACAGCCTTGCCTCCATCTCCACATCTTGCTTCATCAAATGGGAGGCACTGCTCTCCTGTCCCAGCAACCACTTCAGCATTTTTAGTGAGGTCTTTTGCACCAGTAAGGGACTTTGGGCGATAAATTCTGCGGGTGTTTGTGTCGGAAACATACAAATCTCCTGTTACTGGATCCGTTGCAAGGTAGTATCTGTGAGCTGGGTTGCTGCTGCAAAGGGGATCACATATTTAAACATGACAAGTGGTTCATTCTGAATACAGAGAACAGCTTTTTAAAATTCTAAAACCCTGGCTAGAAGCTAGTAAAAACTGAAAAGAGCGTAGATTGTTTCAAAATAATTTAGGAACTCTTGTCAGGCTTAATGCTATTTTTATTAAACATTAAATAGGCAAGCCAGTTGATTTCTCTAGCCCTCTATTTCCTTATCCATAAAATGAAGATTTGGACTGAATGATCTGTAAGCTCCCTTTCAACTTGAAATCCCATCATTCCA
Organism: Myrmecobius fasciatus; assembly: GCA_023553655.1. Classification (NCBI taxonomy): domain Eukaryota; kingdom Metazoa; phylum Chordata; class Mammalia; order Dasyuromorphia; family Myrmecobiidae; genus Myrmecobius; species Myrmecobius fasciatus. Next base: position 13,148 of record JAJPUD010008581.1, on the reverse strand, counting down.
TGATCCATTTAATAGTTAAAAAGATAACATGCATCTTTTTTGTAATACCCCCTTATCCTTTTTTTTTAATGATACATAAGACAGAGTTTTTGCAGCTGAGCATAAAATGACTCTGATGCCCCTATAGCTATACTGCCAGTGTCTGTATACCTTGATAACCTCTCTAGAAAGGCATAACAGGCTACTACTACAGCAGTACCTCGTCACGGGGAATTACCCTCTTCTCTTCTATGACAGGAGAAACAATGTAGCATCATGCCCTTCTTGGCTGTTATATCATAATCCAGAAACAGAACCCTCTGCAGTTACAGTTTTTGACCTGATTTATAGTGTTAAGAGCTGAAATAAGGTCATTGAAGAGCAGGAGGCAATCTCAGCTGGCCGCCTAATGCCCAGAGTCTGAATGCCACATCAGGCAGTTTCATTTCTGATGTTTGCAAATTGAACTCTAAAGTCGATCTGAGAATCTCGGTGAGATGCAAACATCTGTTCACATAATGTAGTTCCTCACGTTTTGTAAACAGTGCTAATGTAACACATACGATGTACTGCTACTTGCAAAGACTAACATGGACAAGTTATAAACAGATTATGACACATAGTTGGGATGTATTTCTTTAGATAAATTCTCTTTACAAATATCAAATACTTTATTTCAGTGTACAAAGTTAATGTAATTTAAGATCTCATGAAAAATCAACTGTAGGTATCCACATTCATATTTAATTTGTTGTTTAATAGCATATATGGAAGTCACACGAAGGTTGGTATTTTATCCTCTATATTAACATCTAAAACATGTAATAGAAAATTAGCTATATGAAAATAGTTAGCATTTATATAGCACTTTAAGGCTTGCAAAGTGCTTTTACACATATTATCTCATTTTTTCCCTATTTGATTTGGTGTAATTATTATCATGGTAAAATAGTTTTCTCATCATTTTTTAAAAAGAAGGTGATACTTTCTCTGATGTTGCTTCTACTTAAAAGTAACAATGTCTATCATTATTTTAGCCTTAAAGCAGTAGGTCAGAGTTTATCCCTGTGCTTCTTCAACTGGCAGAGGGGAGGACAGGAAGAAATTTAAAATTATAGCGAGGTTCTACCAGGACTTTGGAGACCAGAGCTCGGCAGTTCAATAGGGTGTGGAAAACAATGGTTGCTGTGTATAACAATATGTGCTAAACCAGTGGAGAGAACTGGCTGCTTTCTTGAAGATGTTTATAATGCTGAGAACAGAGCAGAGCACTTCTGAATACTTATGTGGTGATAGTATAGTAGATAGAAAGTTGGAAGGGTGTGGGTGTATGTGTGTGTGTGTGTGTGTGTGTGTGTGTGTGTGTGTGTGTGTGTAAAAGAGGGAGGAGGTTTGAAAAGGAGGGAAGTAGATGGGAGAGAGGGAAGAGGGAAGAAGGGAGGGAGAAGGAGAAGGTGCAAGAGAGAAAGGGGAGGATGTCTGAAGGTCTGAGAAGGGGGAGGAGGCCTGAGGGAGGGCACAGAAACTACAAGTATTTGGTGAGGAATGGTAAGAACACTTGCTCTGGAGGAGTCAGAAGGCCTGGATTCAAATTCTTCTACCACTTATTATCTGTGTGACCTTGGGCAAATCATTTAATTTCCTTGGGCCTTGGTTTCTTAATATGACGATGGGGGTTGGACTAGATGGCTTCTGGTCTATAACTATTCAGTTTTCTAAGTTATATGACATAATGAAGTGACCAGTATGCCATGCTTGGTGCTGTTATGGTGTTTTCTAATTCAGAAAAATTCAAATGGCCCCCAGATATTACGTTTGCAAACTTGACAGTTGCTTTATAATGAACAGAGAAGCTACCTTAATATATACTCTGATGTTTCAAAACAGTTTAATATAGATTTTTCTATAATATGATATGACAGAACTGGCCTTTTAGGAGCAGAGAATATGTTTAAGAATTGCAGCCTAATTACATTTTGGGGACTTGACAATTATTGAATTAGTCTGTTTAGTTTTTTCCATCTTAGTCTTCAGGACTTGTGCATATTTCTTACTCTGTAGAGTGTTGAAACTGGTTTTGAATATATTCCATATCTTCCTGTCACATATTTAAATGTACTTAATTACATTTCTTCCTTTTGTGTGGACTTCAGATTTTTAAGGGCAGAACCCTATCATATATTTGATAGCTCTGTATTGAGGACATGTCCATGAGACAGGTGGTGTGATTGAAAGAGTATTATTCAGAGGGCTCAGCCTCCCATACTTATTAGCTTTATGATCATGGGCAGGTCATTTTAACCTGAGACTCAGTTCCCTATCTGCAGAGAGGAGATAATATCTCTTTTACTCACTTCACAGGGCTGCTGTAAGAAACAAATGAAAGGATGCTTTAAAGTACTTTGTAAAACTTAAAGTATAATTCAAATAAGAAAAGAACTGGGCCCATGATTTCATTAACAGATACCGATTAGGTGAGGTTACACCCCCTACTAATGCCGTTTGGCACCTTCAAATTCAACTAAGACTGGTTTTTAAAAAGTTATGTTGGGGAACAGGGACAACATATATACATTTGAGAAGGACTTTACCTCTGTGAAGTAACCTTATCTCCATTCTACTGTGACCAAGGCATTGTTGCCCCAAATCATTAAAACTAAGGTCCTACTGACATTATCAGTAAGAGTTCTTTGAGCTGAGGAGAATATAAGTTTCTTGTGAGGGATTTTTTTTTTTCATTCACAATGCCTGTCACTTAGTAGTTACTTCCCAAATATTTGATTGATTTTACCACTTAAAGTTAGTGCTGAATTATTCACACCCTTTAAAGACCACTTCCTCATGAGAATAAATTTCATTTGGGACTTAACTAGTTAGTTCTATTAATAACATGGTCCCATTGGCATAGACCATCCATGGCTTTCATTAGTTGCAAGGCTAACTGACCCATGTGGGCATCTAACACATGGAGAGCAGCACTTTTTCATTACCAAGAGCTTCTGAGGGTGCTGTCTACTTTATTATGAAAAGGCCTTATAATTAGATCTATATTTCTCTATATTACATCTTGGAAAGAATGTGGTAATCAATTCTCCTACGGTTTCTTTCACTTTTCCTGTAGTTTTCCTGTCCAAAATGTTATTCCTGAACTACCACTCCTTTGTATGCATCATTTTTGCTTTATAGAATGTGAAATCCACGAGGCCAGACACTACCTTGTTTTTTCTTTTTTTTAATCTCTTACATCTACTGGTGTTCACTAAGTACTTATGTTTTCATTCATTCAGAGGCATCTCATTCAGACCCTTTGAAAGCAGAAATTTCATACAAAGATTGCAAATTTTCCTCCTAGGACATAAGTGATCTTGCAAGACACTATACATATTCCTTTCAAAGTAAAGCCTAGATTATTTATATACCTCTTCTATTTAGGAAGGCCAAATATATAGACTATTATAGGCCAGATGGAGAGGTGGAATAAATAATGTCATCAAAGAAATAAATGAACAACAAGAAAAAGATGGAGTAGTCATGTGATAAAAGTGAGGGATGAGTGAGGAAGTATAGATCATTGCAGAAAGCCTTGCACTACACTGTTACCTATGTGGCATCGGGTCACTTAAACTTTTTGGGTCCAAATTTCCTTCACTTTAAAGTAAAGGGATTGGATTAGATGGCCTTGGAGAGTACCTTCAGCTCTGGATCTCTATTCTCTGGTCTATGCACTTATGGTGGTCAGTTTGTTTGTTTCATTAGTGTATTAATGATGTCAAGAGAAAGAGAAGACAACCCCACAATGTTGGGTGATCTCTCTCTGGCATTTCTTAACCTGAAAGTCTGTGGATGAATTTGAGGGAGCCTTTTAAGTTTGGATGGGAGAAATTATACTTTTATTTAAATATAATTGTTTCCTTTATAATCATTTGTATTTTATTCACTTAAAATTATTTTGAGAAAAGGCTCTTAAATTTCTCTAGACAACCAAAGGGGTAGAACATGACATATACCTAAAAAGCTAAGAACCTCTAATTGATGGTAAAATTAGGTGAGAAAAAAATGGACAAGAATTATGCAGGAGGAGCAAGTGAGGGTGAGCTGTGACTGTGGAGGGACTACCCACATTGATGAGATGAAGATGCACCAGTGTTGGTGTTACATCATTTGAACAGATGCTGGATGCTCTCCTCTGCATTCTAGAAAGACTCAGATAAAGCTCCCTGAAGCAAAGTCTCAAGTCTTATACAACGAAGCTAGTTCTTCAGTTCAAATCTTCCCCACCTGAAAACCAAGATAAAAACTACTGGAATGCTAAAAATGGCCTTTATACATTGGGATAAAAGAATAGTGAGGTTTTGGGAGGTGGTTTCAAGATGAAATTTTGAAACCAAAGAGCCATAGAATCCTAAGATCACACACTCAGAACAGCAAGAGAGAACATCACATTCATCCTTCTCATTTTATAGGTGAAGAAACTGAATATGAGAAACGACTTGCTCAGCGTCACATCTGAGGCAGAAGTTGTATTTGGATTACATGTCATAGAGCTAGACTTTAAAGGGGCCTAAGTGGACCTCAACCTCCATCTGAGCCCCTGGGAAGATATGACTCTTCCAAGTTGAATCTAGGTCCTCTGTCTACAAAGCCAATGTTTTCCATTGTAGCAGCTCTTTTTAATTCCATGTCTAATGTTTGATCTACTACACTACACTGCCTCTTCCATGCAAAAGATAAATGGCCAGCAAAGAAGATGAGCCCATCATATAGAGGGAGTGAGGGTTAAGTGATGGCTAGCCTACATGCTGTACATGTCTTCTCGGAATATCAAAAAATCTAGAGCAAGAGTTCTTCACTTGGGGGCCTTTGAAATTGGTTTTTTAAAAATTACTGATTTCATTTAAATGTATCTTTCCTTTGTAATCTGATTTTTTAATTTTATGTATTTAAAAATCATTATTCAAAAAAGGATACATGGTTTTTTCAGACCTTTAGAAGTTTACATGATGCACAAAAATGTTTAAGAACTTCTGCTCTCAAAGAAGGGTCCTGGGGTGGACACTAGCAAAGGATCTATTGGAAGACAAGAGTTGCACCAAAGGGATGTGGGTATATGATCTGAGCCATTGCTGATAGTGCCCATATTGAAGAGAAAACAAATGATGCTAAGTATAGTTAGTGAAAACAGGCTCCAGCTGTCAGCTGGGGTGCAAGAGATTTACAAAATAGATGTCTAATGAAAGCCCATGGTTGTTTGCAGGAGCACAATACTCTCATGTGATGGATTGCTTGAAATGGACATTTTAGAAAGGTTTAATGTAAAATTAAGGTCCTAGCTAATAGGAAAACCAAAGAAATAGAAGTCAAGTGGAGATCCTTTAGTATATTGTTAACTCATTCATGACTTGCTTAGATCACAACAATTATCATGCCTTTCTTAGTGAAGTTTTATCCTATTTGATATAGATAAGATATATAGAAAAAGGCTTGATTTGCTCATTTGTTTTGTCATAACATATATTTTTTTAAATGGGGGAAGGATGGTTCCAAAAAATTGGACAATGTAAAAAACAGAAATCTTGTTATCTCACTGACCAGATGGATCATCTTTTGCAATTTGCTAGCCCTGCTATATAGCCGATTTGGAGATATATTTTCCTCAAAAGCAAAATCACTGAATTTCTAGCAATCACTTAATTGGGGTAGAGAGCCTGAACTGTTTTGTTTTGTTTTGTTTTTTTTGATAGCAGTTTTGAGTTGAACATTATTGATTCAACAGCGAACACTGAAGTTTATTAATTTGGTGCAGAAACTGCACCACCTGGGATCCCTAAAATTATTATGAATCTCAATCCTTAATTTATCTGGGATATGAAGAGGGGATATATGTGGAAAGAGAAGGATCTTTGTTTATAAAGTTTGAATATTTTTGGTTTGTGTAGGGTGTCCCCTGACATCTTGAGATGAGGTTCTGGGAAAGATGTGGATCTGCCAAGCCCTCTAAACTTAATCCCTGCCTTCTTCCTTCTTCAGGAGGGGCTCAGATCTGCATCTCATAGCTCAAGCCTACACACTGAGTACCTGTTTCCTGTCAAATAGCATTCAATCTTAAAATAACCTTTCCTTTTTACATGGTCTGGCAGGTTTCCCACCTCCTATTCCTGTATACCTGTCATTGACAAAATCCTTTCTTCTCACACTCCGATCCATATTTATCTTAATTTACCCCTCTAAAGTCTATCCATTTTTGCCCTCCCATTTCATTTTATTCTTTTGCTAACAAACTTTTATCAAGGCATTCAGTTCCTGTTTCACAGTAAGTCTTCTCCATACCTCCTACTCTCCTACTCAGAACTTCAGTTTATAAGCACCTCGGAATTCATCAATCTTCTTTAACTCCCCCGTCCTTCCTCTTCACTCAAATGCATGTAGGGTAATACTCCCTAACCCACTGTAGCTTTCCTGAAGTTTTTATTCCTTCTCTTCACCTCTCTAAATGCAGAAGTGATCCCATCCCATATTTTCCCAGTAGATTCATTCCCTCTATCATTCCGACTTTACCCCAGGGCCCAGGTGAACCAAGGGCAAAGAGCAGTTTACAAAGAAGCAAATTTAGGCTTCCTCCCACCATCACTTCTACTATCACACTTACCTTCAATCTTCCCCTGCCTTCTGGCTGCTTCCCTGCAAACATGTCTGTATCTTCTCCATCTTTAAAAACCAACTTCTACCTTGATCTATCTATTGTCCCATATTTCTCCTTCCTTTTGAGGTCAGTTCTTGAAAAAACTATAATTTCTGCCTTTACTTCCTTTTCTCTCTCTTAACTCTCTACAGTCTGCCTTCTGATCTCATTTAATTGAAACTCCTTCCACTAAAGTTACTAAATAATAACTGAATTGCCATTATCTAATGCTTTTTTCTCAATCTTCTTCTGCAGTCTTTGACAACTAAATGCCAGGGACTCTCCTTCTCCTTAATGCTCTCTTCTCTCTGGGTTTTCATGACACTGCTCTCTCCGCTTCTCCTTGTTGAACACTTCTCAGTCTCCTTTACAGCATCTTCAATCATGTTATGACTCCTACCTGTGGAGGTGCCCCAGACTTCTATCTTGGGTCCTCTATGCTGATGATTCTCAAATCAGTTTTCAACCCTACTCTCTGCTATGGACTTCCAGGTTCATATCTTTGGCCGCCAAGTTAGACACTTCAAATTGGACATTCCATAGTCATGTTAAACTTAATATCAAACTGAATTCATTATCATTGACCCCATCTCCCCCTCCTTCTACCTTTCCATGTTTGTTTGAGAGTGCCATGACCTGCTCAGTTACCTGGGCTTGGAACCTACTGGGTCATTCTTATTCTCTCCACATGTGATCTGTTCTCAATTCCAGTTAATTCAGCTTTCATAACATTTTTCATACACACCCTCTCACCCCTCTTAGACTGTTATACTACTACTGGGGGTATAGACTTTCCACTTCATACTGGCCTACCTGCTATTTGGTCTCCCTGCAAACAAGTCTCTCCACTCCATTATACTTACCAGTCATCTATCAAAATACTATTCTTGGAGGAAGATCTGACCATGTCCTCTCTTACCCTGCCCCATTCCTACCCTATTTAATAAATCCCTGTGAATCCCTATCACCTCCATGAGCAAACCCTCTGTCTGGTGTTCAGAATCCTTCAAAAAGTAGTCTCCCATACCTTTCCATTCTTCTTACACATTACTCACCTCCACAGACTCCTTACTGTTCCTTACAAAAGCCATCTAGTCTCCCAAATGTGGGCACTGTCACTGTCTATCCCTCAGGCCAGGAATGCCTCTTCCTCTTTACTCTTTCTTCTAGTTGCTCTGCCCTTCTTCAAGTTCCCAATAAATTTTCATCTTGAATAAGAAGTCTCTCCCAGTCCCCTTATGGCTAATGCCTTCCCTCTCTTGATTATGTTTAATCTGTATACACCTTTTTTGCATGCTGTCTCCCCCAGTAAACTGTGAGAGTCTTAAAATCAGGGACTGTCTTTTATCTTTCTTTGTAAGTCCAAGTCTTAACACAGTATCTGGCACATATAGTAGGTACTTAAATATTTGTTGATTGACTCTTGATCTGAACGTTATTCATAAGTGTATGATGGAGAGCACTGAAATTCTCTTCTTTCACATAATCTTTCATTTGATCTCTCCTGTTTAACTCCTCCTAGTTTTTGTTTCCTCTACATCCTCTTTTTTTTTTTTTAAACAAGTCTTTCATTCCTATTTTGGTTTTATTTACTTCTGTTCATAGTCTTAATGATACAATTGACCAGTTCAGCCATACATCTTAGTTCAACCCACAACCACTATGTGTTTCTCAAAGCTCTGTCCTGGGCCTTCTTCTCCAGCTAACTCATTCTATTTGGTGGTCTAAGCAAGTGATCCCTAAATGAATACATGCAACACATCTGGTAATGATCTAAAATGCAACATTTCCAAAAGGAAACGCCTCAGTTCTCTGCTAAATTCCCAACTCCTTGCTTTGTTACTGTTTCTGTTTTCTAGTTGAGTAATGCAAGTCTTAATGATTTTGCCTTCAGATTATTCTCACCTATATCCTCTTCCCTCCACTTAGAGTTTAGGCACTCATCCCCTCTCACCTGGACAAGTTTATTGCAATAGCTTCTTAAATGGTCTCCTTTGCATTTAGTCCTCCAGCTAGGTTGATATTCCTAGAATGCAGGTTAGACCACATCTCTTGCCTGATGTGGCTCCCTCTCCTGTCTGTGTACATTCTCCTCTTTGGCTTTTAAAGCCCTTCACAGTGTGTTCCAGCCTGGCTTTCCAGGCTTACTGTCTGTTACTCTTCTTTACACACTTTTATTCTAGCTAAGTTGGTCTTTACTGTTTCCCATCACATCATCTTTTTCGGTGTGTTTGTAGCAAATATTCACCCTACTTGGCATAGGCATTGCATACAAGGCATTGCATATGAAGTCCTTTTAAAGCTCTTCCTCAGTGGCCTGTGCTCTTCTCATTTCCTAATGTTCCCCCCCCCCAGATATATGTATGTACATACCCGCCTATTCTGTCTTTTCCCAATGGGTTGTAAATTCATTGAGGGCAAGGATTGTTTGTTTATTTTTTTACTGCTTAATGTTTGTTAAATTAGTGAATTAGTAAAAACTAATGAAGTTTGTTGAATGGACCAATGAGTACAAACTAGTGATCTATAGAAGGTGATAGGTTCACGGGCTCCCCTGCATGTATACACACACACACACATGCATATGTTTATATATATGAATTGTAAAAGTTTACAAACTTAGAGTTAAATTGACCACATCTCATGTAATCCTTTATGGATTTCTTTTCCTTTATTACCCACTTCTAATCCTCTCATAATCTGTATTTGAGGCAAGAAAGGGAGAACGAGGAAATAACCAAGTTCACCAGATGAGACCAGTAGTAGGGAGGAGGAGGAGGAGGAGGATGGGTAAAGGATAGGGCGGATACATGGTGGAAAGTTTCCCATTTATGAGTAAAGCTTAGTGAATCAAAAAACAATGATGAAGATGACTTAATGTCATTGTTTGATGAGATGTACCAGAGTTTGTGCTCTGTTGGCAATAGCCTTCAAGAACCAAGGGTAACTTCCCTGCTTCAGCGGGCACTGGAAGAATATTTTGTATACAGCTTTCTCCCCTCCTTCAAAACACAATGACCTGTTAAGAAGCTGAGCATAAGTAAGCTGGTGGTTCAAAGACTGAGCCTTAGTCACACCATTGAGGAAGGATATCATAGAGGCAGGAGGAACTGCACTGCCAACTAGTGAAAACAAGTTGAGTTGAGTAGGCACTTATTTCCTGGGTAACACATCATGGTTCCTGAGTAATCGGTTCATTGTCTTTGAGATAATTCTGGCCTGCTAGTTACACCCAGGCTACCTGTGAGAAGACTGCACGATGAAACTCTCCCAATTTTAAGAGACCTCATGATCTACTGAGTCTTCATCTTTTCCTCCTCTTCCCCTCTTTATAGATACATCCATCACTTTAAAGTTTGCAAAGTGTTTCAAATTTGTTAAATCTTTTAGTCCTCATCACAACCCTGGGAAGGAGGTGTTATTATCCCCATTTTATAGTTTAGAGAAATTGAATAACTTGCCCAGGATCACACAACTATGACATATCTGAAGCCAGAACAGAAATCAGTTCTTGCTGATCAGTGCTCCATCTTCTGTTCCATGGAGCATTCCTCCAGTCTTTGCACAGTGAGTCCCCCAGCCAGTATGCCTCTCCATCCCTGTGCCCTTTTGAGAGGCCATGTGGTTCAATGGAAGGTATGATGGCTTAAGAATCAGAGGATTGGGTTTCCAAACCCACTTCTGATGCTCAGGTGCTATGCTGGCCAAGTCCTCTCCCCTTGGGGGCCCAAATTCATAATCTGTCATGTGAAAGACTTGGGCTCCATACCTTCTGGATCAGAATCTAACTTCCTTTCTGCCTCAGATGCTATTAAAGCAAGGCCATGTGAATGCTCCTTTGGGTGCACAAGGAGTTCAGAAAGGCTAGGTTGGTGTGGACATTTCAGGTGGCTATGTCAGGAAGCTGCAGCAGAAATGCTCTTTTTGCATTTCTGGCTTAAGACATTTTAGGTGGCATGGTCTACTTAGGTCATGTTTGTTTGTAGTAACCCACTGGACATTCTTCCCTTGATGGAATATTGGCTTCTCTCTGCTTGCTGTTCCTCATCCCTGTTCTAGCTTCATGGGCTTTCCTAAGCAGTCTAGACCTCTAGGGTCTGTCACTTCAAAGTTCTACTATCTTCCTCCATAATCTCCCCATCACTTGAATCTTCTCTCCTGGGATCACTGGATTGATTTAGAGATAAGCCATCTCATCTTATAGATGGGTAACTGAGGCCAAGAAATGTAAAGTCACTCATATAGAAGTTAAATTCTTATAGACAGTGACACAGTGAGGGGTTTGGAGTAGTGAAGGTGAGGAAGTTAGATAGACTTGGAGTCAGTAAGCACCAGGATTGAATTCTACTTCAGGCACATGCTAACTGTGCCACCCTGGGCAAGTAACTCAGCCACTCTGGACCTCAGTTTCTAAATCTGTAAAATGGAAAAGGCTTAAGCATGAACCTCTAAGATACTTTTTAGTTATAAATTTATGATTTCATGAGTCCAAAGCAAATGATTTCTTTTGCCTCACAGTATTATTTTAGTTCTGCTAATCTCCGATCGTAGTTAAAACCTACCACCTGCCTCCACTTATGTCTGGGTTGTCCAGTACTAGAGAAAATCATGAGTGAATAAGTGAATGAATGAAATGATATTTATTAGATGCTTACTTTGTGTAGAGCTTGATATTGGTTAGTTCTACCGCAAATTTATGTTATCTAATCTAATTTATGTCCATAGTGCTACTCAACAACTCTTTTATTCATCTTTTATCAGATCCTTATGGAATTCCCAAACTTTTTGATTCTCTCTGAGCACCTTAATTTCTTTCTAAGCACCTTAATTTCACCTCTACTCTTTCTCTCATAGTGTTGCTTTGCTGAGATCAAGTTTGGTTTGAAATCCCCCAACTTATATTTTGACACAGAATTTCTCTGGGTTGACATTTATCCTCTTGTTTCAGAAAACAAAATGATCTTTCTCCTTACCAGAGGTACTCACTTCACCTGTGTCCTTGATTCCTCCCCTTCTGGTTTCCTTTTGATTTTCATTATTCCCTTTATATATCTAATTTCTTTTTCTCTGAAGATTCTATCCTTTCTGTTTATAAATTTGTCTCGTTTCCACTATGGTTTAAAACTATAGCAACCAAAACAACCCAACCATCACCCCCTTTTTCAGCCTTGCTATCCACTGAAATTAATCTCTCTTCTTCTCATCTTTACTGTTGGAAAAAAGTAATTTATAACTGTTGCCTTTACTTTCTCCTTGTCATTCTTTATCCACTTGCCATCTGGATTTTATTTCTCCCACTCAATAGGAACTCTTCTTTCAAGAGTCACCCATGACCTCCATTGCTTTTTTACCCACCTTCAGCTTCATATTCTTTGACTTCTCTGCAACATTTGAGGCTTTGGCCACCTCCTCTTTCTTGGATTTCTTCATCTTCTATACCCAGAAGATATTCTATCTTACTCTCCTCATGCTTTTTAGGTTCATAGAGTTGAAAAGGTCTTTGGAGTTTATCCAATCTGACTCCACCTTTCTGGTGAGAAAACTAAGGTGGAGTGAGATTGATACCTAAGGTCACGTAGTTAATTTTTGGGGAAAAAGATTAAAATTTAGAGTTCCTGCTGTCTTTCCATCACCTCTTTTAGGATAGTCTTATTCATACCATCATACCATGGTATAAGGGAAAGGGTACAGGGGGGGGTTCAGAGAGTCTACCTTTTTATCCTGGTCCTGTTACTTATTGACTTGTATGATCTTCAGCATGTAGAATCACAAATTTTCAACTGGAAAGGGTTGAAATGATAATCTAGTCCAGTGTCAAATCTGTTGCATGTGGACCAGAAAATTCCCAATTGTAGTCCAAAAACAAATTCCAATATAATTGATAAATGTTTTAAAAATAAATAAAAAATATAGTTCATCATAGATGATGATGATTTGTGGTTTTCTAAGTCAATATTCAGGCTGCTGGGATTTGTTTCTATTTGAGTTTAATACCTTTGATCTAGTCCAATTTCCTCATTTTAGAGATGAGGGAAACTGAGGCTCTAAGATTAAGTAGGTTTAAGAAGCTGCAGGAGTTTCCTCTCACTTGTAGGATTAAATATAAATTCTACTGATTTGCATTTAGAGTCTCATAATTTGAAGCCATCCAGTTTTAAGTTCTTTGATTTCACACACTGTAGTCCAGTTAAACTTGGCCTTTTTTTTTTAATGCGCTTCATATATGAGACTCATCTCTTGTAATATCTTCTCTTGTGAGATCTGCCTGTTGGAGTAGGTAGCCTCCTTTAAGGATAGGATCCACCTTCTCCATGAGGCCTTTCTTGATGCCCCCGCTGCTAGAGCCACTCCCCTCCCTAATTATCTTCATCTCTCTCCATAGAGGCACAAAGAGATAGGCTGTGTATGTGTATATTTTGCCTTCCTCTCCTAGATTATAAACTCGAGGACAGATTCTTTCATTTGTGTCTTTGCCATTCCCCAAAGCCTG
>JAJPUD010008580.1:44269-87077 GCA_023553655.1 Myrmecobius fasciatus | reverse complement strand
TGAGGCAAGCAAAAATTAAATAACTTGTCCCTTGTGATGCAACCTAGTGTGTATCCGAGGTTAGAGCTGAACTGAGGCCCTTCTAGCATTCATTCACTGTACCACTAGCTTACCTCTAGGACTTTAAATCTCTTGACTCTCAGTACAATATTTATTTCATCATTTCTACTGCTGCCCAGCACCATATATCTCTCTTTGCTCAGTTTTTCCAGTATTTGCTTCTCTTCATGGATATATTGGAATTTTTGTTTTAAGCAGAATTTTGAAGGAAATTCTCAAGAAGTGCTGATTGCCTTTGTAGATAATGTTGTCACTGATTTACTATTCATTGGGAAAGTGATTTTTCTTTTCTATTTATGACCCCAAGCTGTAACCTCAAACATCTGAAACTAGCTTGAAGCTTTCAGTACAAACAGTTGTGCATCCCCACAAGCTTCTACATGCCTATTTTGAGGCATGACTTTTTTCCTGTAAGGAAACTAAAATTTATCATGCGATATATTTCAATCATTTTTTCAAAACAGGCACAGAACAGGAATAATATCAGCCTTGACTATTACTGCTAAGGATGTCCCTAGAGAAGATCAGACAGATATCAATTCATGAAAAGAGGGAAGAGAAAGACTAGCAAAGCTCACTTTTTATGTCAGACAAGTAGCACTTGTTCTTTTATCAAATTCTTTTTATGCTAAAACAAAAATGAACCTAGTAATTGGTCCTTGCAGATAGAAGACCCAGGCAGGTATTCTTAACAACCTGGAATCCAACAAGATTTTCTTCTGGATCAAAAAAACTTATTTTTTTCTAAAAATCCATTAAATGTACTCACAATGGAAATCTTTTACGCAAAGGTGGGTCTTGGATATTAACAAAATATCATAAAGCTAGAGATCAAAGGGACCTTTAGAGATTATCTTATCCAATCCCCTCCATTTATAATGGAAAAAACTGAAATCCTGAGAGGTCATACACCTGGAGATAAAGTCAGAAAAAGAATCATAGAATTTAAGAAATCATTTAACTTAACCCCCTTGTTTTGCAGGTGGATAATTCGAGGAGACCTAGAAACAGGTACTCACCAATAAAGCAAAGATTTGATCCTACAACTTTTATCATAGGGCTCTATCTATTGTATTATTGTCCCCCTAGATGAACTTTTTAGTTGTTAGGCACATCAACTTCTCAGGTATGCCTTGCCAATTTTTTATTTAAATAGTATGTATATATATTTTTTATTTTTAAATAGTATTTTATTTTTCTAAATGTATGCAAAAATAGTTTTCAACATTCACCTTTGCAAAACTTTATGCTCCAAATTTCTCTCTCTCTCTCCCATCCTCCTCTCGAAAACAGTAAGTAATCCAATATAAGTTAAACATGTGCAACTCTTCTAACATATTTTCATAGTCCTCATGCTGCACAAGAAAAATCAAATCAAAAGGGAAAAACACAAGAAAGAAAAAATGCAACAACAACAAAAAGTTGAAAATATAATACTTTGATCCACATTCAGTCTCCATAGTTTTCTCTGTATACAGATGACACTTTCCATCTCAAGTCTCATTGTTGAAGAGAGCCAAGTTCATCAGAGCTAATCATCACATAATCTTGTTGTTGCTGTGTGTAATGTTCACTTGATTCTGCTCAATTCGCTTCAGTTCACATAAGTTTTTCCAGGTTTTTCTGAAATCAGCCCACTTATCATTTCTTATGGAACAATAATATTCTATTACATTCATATACCATAACTTATTCAGCCATTCCCCAATTGATGGGCATCCACTCAATTTCCAGTTTCTTGCAACTACACAAAGGACTGCTACAAACATCTTTATGGGTATGCACAGTTGGATAGTCCTTTGGGCATAGTTCCAAATTATTCTCCATAATGGTTGGATCAGTCACCACTCCACCAACAATGCATTAGTGTTCCATTTTTCCCACATCCCCTCCAATATTTATCATCTTTTCCTGACACCTTAGCCAATCTGAGAGGTGTGAGGTGGTACCACAGAGTTGTTTTAATTTCACATTTTTTTAATCAATAGTGATTTAGAGCATTTTTTCATATGACTAGAAATGGCTTTAGTTTCTTTGTCTAAAAATTGTCTGTTTATATCCTTTGATTATTTATCAATATCAATTAATCAATTTGTCAATTAATCATTTATCAATGTATGCTCTGCCATTCTACAATGCAGCAGAGTCAGCATGGCTATGATTACTTGTGGGACAGTGAGGTTGCTCAAATGGAGAATCTCCTCCCCTACTTCCCAATCAAACCACCCTTTTCTAGGCCTATCAACACACAGAACAATTCAGTTGAGGGGTTATGGTAAATATCTTCTTGATCAGAAAGATATAGGATAACAGAATTAGAGATATCAGACATCTTTTAGGCAATTCATTTTAGATGATAGACTGAGACCTAGAAAATCCAGCATTTATTAATAAATGCTTTCTATGTGCCAATCACTGTGTTAAGAGGTAGAGATACAAAAAGAGGCAAAAAAAAAAAGCCAGTTTTCTTAAGGAGTGCACACACTCTAAGGGGAGATAATATACAAACTATACACAAAGAAAATTAGAAATAATTTAAAAGGCATGTAGTGTCTTGCCCAAATATGTATTAAGTAGGAGGAAAAGGAAAAAATATTTATGAAATTCCTATCACATGCCTGGCAATTTACAAATATTACCTCATTTGATCCTCACAAAAACTCTGTGAGATAGGTGTTATTATCCTTATTTTATAGCTGAGGAAACTGAGGCAGAGGGAGGTTAAATGACTTGCCCAGGGTCACAGCTATTATAAGAGCATTTTTGAACTCAGATCTTTCCCTATCCTCTGAGCTCCTAAAGCTCAGATTTTAATTTAATTACTTTGCTGCTCAGAGGGTCATAGGCAGGCAGGGAGAAGTGCCAAATTAGATAGAAAGGCAGATGAAATCTTGCTGCTTTCAATGACATCAATGATGATATTCTTCCCCTTTCTATGACTATATCCTTTCTTCTCTTTTAGCTAGAGCCCGGTATTGAGATGATTTCTCTCTGGTGTTTACAACCCTGGTATCCTCCTGCTCTTTCCTCTGCGCTTGCTTGCTCGCTGTTCACTTCCTTCCCTAAATTTTTTTTTTTTTTTTTTTTTTTGCACACATTGATTTCCCAGTTGCTGACTTTGTCATCCAAGTTCGCCAGCAGGTCACCACTCTGCTCCCGGCTTACTCATTCTCACTTACAGACTCACTTTTTGTGAAATTGGCTCTGGACTGGTCTGGCAGTTGTTCTCCAGATCCTACTCGGATCACAATGGGCTCCCTCTGTGCTTTAACAGACATTTGGATGTAAGCCATTCTGCACTGAAGTGGTAAGTTATTTAACAATGCTATTGCTTCTTGGTGCCTTTTATATGTCAAAGGTTCTGGTGACCTTGATCTATAATTTTCTCTACTTAAAACAAAACAAAACTCATGTGGAAACTATGGAAGTTTTTTGTTTTTTTTTGTCTTTTTGTTTTTTTAGGAATAATGAACCCAAGGTTGGCAGGAACAAATCTACCCTTATCAGAGCTTCTTTACCTAGTGTACTTGAAATTGTTGCTGTTGTTTTTAAAATTTTTCTATTTCAATGTGTAATCGTGTTCTATAAGTTTAAAAACATTATTTTGAGAAAGCATTCATAGACTTCAGATTGCCAAAGGGTTCATGTCCCTCAGTTAAGAATTCTTCAAATTCTAGAAATATAGCAGTATGTTTATAAATATTCTTTTATTAATAGCTTACTGTGAAGTTTCTTTTCTACTCAAATGATCCTTACACTGCGCATTAAGAATTTCTACAGCCTCCTGGTCTTCAGATTTTGGTGGTCAAATCTTCCTGCAACTTGGAGAATGCCAGAGAGGATGAGAATCTGGTCCCTGCCCTTCACTGAGATTTGAAATCTATTTTTGTGAGAGAAAAATATTGGGCTGCATGTAATTTAATCAAATTAGATAGAAAGAAACTATTCAGATAGAACTTGGACTAGGAGACCATTAAAGTACTATTCAACTTGGAGATTTTGTGTGCACTGGAAAGAAAATGGGAGTCATACAGATAGTAGACTTGAGTTTCAAATCTTTATAACTGTATGTCCCCTGGCCAATCACTTAATAAATTGAACCTCAATTTCTTCATCTGTAAAACAGTAATAATAATAATGCATTCTAAGCCATCTTCACCAGGATGTATTGGAAAACTAAATGAGATAATATATTCAGTCAATGCACAATGCACAAGCATTTATTAAGCGCTTCACTTAGCCAGCCACTGTTATTATTCTCTGAACTAAAGAATGTTCTATTGGGTTGGGACCTGAGATGAATTTCACATTTCAGTGTTGATCAGCAACTGTCCGGCAACTTATAGCCTAGAGTTGTCTGAGATAGAGTTTAAATGATTTTTCCAGGGTCTGGTGGCCAGTATATCAAAAACAGAATTTCAATTCAAATCATTCTAACTCATAGACTCTATGAATTGGTCCACTCTCATGATGTTCAACCTTCTAATAAAAATATATATATTGTTTAAATAGGATATATAATGTTAGCTCCTTAAGAGCAGAAAATGTTTTCCTTTTTGTCTCTTCTTTGATGTAGATGTTTAAGTGCCTGTTGAATGAAAGAATGATTGAATGAAAAATGACTTGGTGTCTGCCATCAAAGGAGCTGACCATTCTAGGAGGGGTTGATGTAAATAGAGGGATGCTCAGAATCATAAAGTAATCCTAGTCTTACAGCTAAAAATGACCTTTAAGGTGTAAAAATCTTGAAATTTAAAGGTGAGGAATGAAGCTCAGGAATGACTTCCTCATGGAATTTATATGAAAATATATCCTAAAACCCCCTTATCATATTGCTGCCAAAATCGATAATCCATGCTATTATTAATGATCTCATTATTATTACACACTTTAAGTACTGCATGTTCATAGAGGGAATCTATACGAATTACAGATGTCAGGAATACTATGGAGTGGGATGAAGAAGACCTGGAAGGATAGAATGCCAGCCTGAATTTAGCTGTTGAAGTGGAGTCTGTAAATAGTAGAGCAAAAATAAATTTATCCCCGATCAACTATTAACGATTACTTTTCTTTCAGTGGGTAAATTTGAATTTTAAGCGTGTTTTAAAACACTTTCCTCACAACCTCTACAAGTACTGCAGTTATTATATTCATTTGCTATGTAGAGAAACCGAGACTCAAAGAATGCTAAGGGACTTGCCTCCTATCACAGAGATATGTAAATGTAGGAACTGGAGTTTGAACTTAGATCCCAATTATACAGTAATGTAATACAGTAGAGGGGCTGTCCCTCACCTGCAGCGCCGCCCTTACCTGGACACTCCAAACTCTACCCTGAGCTCGTGGGAACCTGGAGCTGCCCCTTATTCTCTGGACCGGGTAGTGGTGGAGTAGGACCCTAGCAGAGAAGCTTCTTTAACGCAGTAAAAGCTGGCAAAGGTGGGGGACCGGGGGGAGGGGGGAGCGTGCCTCGAGCCTGTTAGTTTCGCCACTGCTGGGGAGATTGCCGCAGCTCCGCCCTCTGCAATTCCCTCTGCCGCAGCTTCTGCCTTTTATTGCCTCAGAGTTCTCCTTAACTTCTCCCAGGCCCCACGGACCCGGGCTTTAAGCCGCATTCGCTAGGTGGGCTATCAGGTCCGGCCCTCTGCAAGGTAGGGCCGTAGCAGCTGTCCAGGGGACAGGCAGTCTGGGAGGAGAGGAAAAGAGCTTTTTTAGAGGACGCACGGAGGCAGAGATAGTGTCCCCAGAGACAGAAGGGGTGGGTGAAGGAGAGGGCAAAGGCAACCCAGGGTAAGTGCCAGAGTGACCAGTTATTTAACCTTGGTTGAGAAATATGCGATAGGCACCGTGAGGTCACGGATTCGTAGAGCTGGAAGAGACCTTAAAAATTATCTGAGCTATTCCTCAGGCGGAGGTCCGTCTAGGACTAGTGACTTGCCTGAGATTGTACTGGCATGATATTGTACATGCATGAAAGTGATAGAAGCCAGATATCTTGACAAATTATGTGTGGGCAGTCCTAGCCTGGAATGGTGGATTGGGATGAATTTTTTTTTTTTTAAGGCAAAGAACATTTCAGCAAACAATTATCGAGCACATAACAATTTGTCTAGATCCGTTCTAGGTTCGTTCTCTTCCCTTCTCCGTATTTTACTTCTTTCTTCCAAGCGCAAACACACACACACACACACACACACACACACACACACACACACACACTTAAATAATGCATCTAAGTGGGAAGTATCACGTGGGGCAGAAATCCCCCAATACGTAAAATAAGGTACTAGTGGAGCAGATTCTTGGTTATTTCTTTAGCCAGATCTATAACAAATGGATATGTCTGGGTTGGTTGCACTGCAGGAAAGAAGATCCTGACCAAGGTTTGTAGTGAAGCAGCCCCAGAAGCATCTCATTTTCTTTTGAATTGCTTCTCCCTTTTTCTTCTATCCCAGTGTGGCTGGCAGGACAGCTCCCGTAGACAAATCTAACCTTTTCCCCACTTTTAAGAATACTTGACAAAAGTTTTTCCTTTCAAAGTTGTCTGACAGCTTCTGGATTAGTCAGGAGATTAAGTACGTCACCAGAGAGAATGGGGAATAAAACCACTTGGTTGCTGGTTATTTAATCAGTAAAGATTTAATGCCCTTAAAAAAATAATAATAAAGTTGTATAGTGTTTTCCAGAACATCTTTTTACCATAATGTTACAACAGAAACATTCACAAAATTTCAGAGTTGGAAGTAACCTTCATAGGGGAAAAGAGTAGACAAGTACTCCAGTCTGTGTATTTGGACTAAGACATGTTAAAGAAACTTGCTCACTCTCTTCATCTGTTTAATGTTGATGAAAATCTTTTCTCAAACCTCAGATGGGACAAGAATCTTGTTGCTATCTTAAAGGTGGTATTATAGATAAATAAAGTACTAATTAAATATGAAGTATTTCTCTCTAATGTGTTCTCCTTTCTTCCTTTGCAACCAGTCTGGTAAGATCAAATATAATCCATTCTAGGTAAAAAAGAGAATTCAGCTTCTTTTAAAAGAAATTCAGAGAAGAGTCCTTCCCTTCCATTGAAACGTTGAACACTTTCAGGGTCAGCTGTTTTTGAAAACACAAACTGTCATTTTATTTTCTTGGCAATAACGCATGCATTAACTGTTGAGCATTTTTGTAAATTATCAGAAGGTCCAATGCTATTAGGGTTTTGAAGGTATATTTTGAGCTAAGATGCTAGTGGAATTGGGTAGGAGTGAGTTAACCTCTGCTGCTCAGGTCCAAACCACTATTTCATTGCTCAGAATGACAGTGAATTGATGTGGTAAGAGTATTTCCCCAAACCCACATATCCTAAGTCAGTATCTTGACCCTATAACACAAGGGTGGCACTGCTTGTAGTGGCTGTCCGCCCCCAAAGCTTCACATATCCAGTCTACATTAATGAATTATGTTTTGCATATATTATACTGGCACAAATTTTAGTGTTACCTTTCTGACTTAGGGATTGTATCCTTTTGGTTTATTTCTGTTTGATTAATTCCATGTACCCATTGGGGTTGTTCAATATAATTGTGATGAAGTCTGATAGATGGAGAGGTATCGTTTATCACTGTATCTGTTTTCTTCCAATGGCTCTTTAAACACAAAAATATCCATTGACCTCCCAAAATGGATTGGAGTTCTCATTCTTTTATAGTGTTAATGGTCATAGGGGAAGTAACATTAGAGATAGGGCATAGAAGAATGAGAAATTTCTTTTGGATATTTGTTGTAAGAAATGATGACTAGAAAGTAAAATAAAAACACCTATCATATTATTTGGGGACATAATTTTACTACCCATTTGAAGCAATATTATGCTATAGATATGTAGCAGGGTAAGTTCTCTTGGATCTTATGTACTACTTACAACATAATAAAGTTTAATTTTAGCACATGTGACTTGTGCTAAATTTCAGAAGGCAAAAATTCTCACTTTATATTTAACAATTTGTGAACTTATGTGGTTTATTTGTAATAATTGTTTTTGATCCTAAAATCAAATAAATATTTTTTTTTAAAGAGGCACAAGGTTTAGGGTAAAGAGTTCCTGTACTTGCAGATGGAAGATATAGGTTTGAGAATCATTTGGGGTGCTTTCTAACCAATTACCAAATTGCTGAGCCTCAGTTTCTTCCTCAAATGGGGGAGAATGGTAATAATGCTTATACTTCTTCCAGAAAAACATATTGTGAAAGGGTAATTAATGACATATGAGCTGGAGCTAGCTTTAACCAACTTGCAAGAATTAATGGTATAATTTTCATTGTATTTATAACTCAGAAATTGGCAGTCACTACAAATCAGGGTCTTTTTTGTTGTTTGATGATTAATGATTAATTATACAGATTAATTATTAATTTTTTTATTTCAATTAAATTATTGATTAATTAATAATGCAGATGAAGCTTGGAAGGGTGTGTGTATACAGTTTTTTTTTCTTCCAGAGAGCCCAGTTGCTAAACCCTAAGAGCACATCTATGAATTGCTCTATAAACATTGAGCTCAGCAGTACAATAGAACGCTCAAGGACCAAAGTTATCACCAGACTAGACACCAACCAGACTGTAGGCTAATTATAACTGGCATTTATATAGCAATTTGAGCCTCACCTTTCTATCTATGGGATAGTATTTAGAGGATTGTCCTTTTCTCTCCAGAACTTTTATAAGTTTCCTGAATGTTTCCCTATTTTTATGAAAAATATTTCCTACAATGGACAGGTATCCATCAAGGCGTAGGGAAATAAGATCCAGGTTTCCTGAATTGAGGTGCCTTGCTTGAATCCAGGACTTTTCTCATTTTAGCTTCTATATTGTTTGCTGCTTGGGGAGAGTGGGGAAAGATAGTTCTTTAGCTGGGTTTGAATCTTACCTCTGACATTTGTTGGATAGCAAGTCATTTAAACGTAGGTATCCTCATCTGTAAAAAATGCCCACCACAAAAAAAATATTTTGAAATGAGTTAATATGTGTAGAGCCTGTAGCAAAACTTATACTATGATAAATAGAAGCTATTTTTGAATATTATAAATTTTTGAATTAATACCCAACTGCTTTTGTAATTGGACTATTTAGTATTGCTAATTCTACTCAATGGAACTTGAATTTTTTTTTTTTTTTGTGATTTGTGTCAATTTGGAGTAATATCTTTTAAAAATGATATTACAGATGGGAAAGAGGGAAAATTGTAAAAATGAACAGACAGAATGAGTTCTGGCAATGATATACTCGACTATTTACTAATGATATTGAAAAAATTATATAAATGTGCTTATTTTAAATATAATTGTATTCTTAACTCCATCTTTATTGAGAGATGAAATTTAAACTTCAGAAAATAATAGCAAAAATCGTTTCAAATAATGCTGTTGTTTTCCCTCTGAGATTCTTCCCAGTTTATTCTGTAGATCTTTTGTTTGTTCATTATTATTCACATGCTGTCTCCCCCTTTACACTGTGAGTTCCTCAGAGACTGTCTTGCCCCCTTTTTTGTATTCCTAGCATTTAGCAAAATGCCAGGTACGTAGTAAGTGCTTAAGAAATGCTGGTTGACTTGACTTGAAAATCACCCACTGGTATCATATTCTTTCTAATTGCTTTCAGGTGGTAAAGAGGGAAGAAAATCAAATCTTTCCCAATATGTCTTCTCTTCAGTCATTACCACTAGCAACCTACAGTCAAGTCACAAACCAGCTGAGACCTCCAAGTGTATGTAAAGCATTTTCTTCTTTCTCCTTTCTTCATTTACAAATCATCTTCTAAATGGTAGAGAGAATTTTTGTATTTAAAAAATTTTTTGGTTGCTAGGAATATTTCCTTATCTCCTCACCCCCACCCCATTTCAGGAAAGATGATTTAACCAAAGAGCTTGTTTGAAACACACTGTAATTTTTGTCTAGTGTTTTGCCAGTCTTGATTTTATAAAATTCTTTCAGGCAGTCAGAAGAAATGTTTGGATTCAGGTGCTTGAAAAGTTGCTCTTTTCTCTTCTTCCCAACTATTGTACTTGAACTCTAGAAAGAAACAGTATTTTAGTAATAGAACAGGTTTGCACTATGGACCCTGCTCCTACAAAGAGAGTTCATGAGACTTTAGTCCTTAAATATTAACAAATCATTATTTAATTCAGTATGTCTTTCTTCTATGATGCTAAACAGAAAACATTTTTTGATTAATACTCTACTTTTATGTCAAATTTCAATTTTCTTAAACCTTTTCCTCATTAAGAGTTTTGCTCCCACTTCCTCCCACCTTTTTATCATTTCCACTAATAAGCTAAGAAGTTTAGTAAAAAAAAATGATAATTTGGGAAGCATCTTTATAGGTTTCTGACATATTCATCATACTATACTGGTTAGAGGTAAGAGAAAGTAATAAGGGTAGAAAGGGAAAGGGAACTACTATTAGAGGGGCTTGATGTGCTTATAGTCCTGAAGAGAGGTCTCCTTACTAAGCCCCTCTAAGGGGATGGTCTTTATTAATTTAATTTTTATGGTCTTTTCTTTGTGACTACATTGAATTAAAACTTCCAACCTATCCTTGAGATATGAGAAAATCCATTTCCCTTCCTTCTTTGCAAAGGTGAGGTTTTGGATGCAGAATTGAGATATAACATCAGATAGCGTTGATAGATTGGTTAATTTGCTGAACTGGTTTTTTTCCCAATTTCTGTTGAAAGAGGTGGCTCATTGAGTAGGGAAGTGATCGTTTGGAAATGAAGATGACAGAAAAACAAAAGACATCAATATAGTTTTTAAAAGAAATATTTTTACACTTGCATCTCATAAATGTCAAAATGCTGCTGAAGATATTCTAGAGAAAGTTGTACTAGGTGTAAAAAAAAACTCTTAAAGTTTTCAAAAAATTTTCCTCACAACCACCTTGTGAAGTAGATTGAGGTAGATTCAGAATGAAGAGATTATCCTCATTTTTTCAGATAAGGAACTTGAATCTCAGGAACAAAAACATAGTTTGTTTTTTTTTTTTCATTGTTAATTGTCCATTGCCAAACTATCAATATATCAGATATGAGAGTAGGAGAAAACTCTTCTAATTTCCACTTTTCAAAACTTAAAGTGCAACTGTAAAATTTCAGCAAATTTATTATACCAAAAGTTGAAAATCTGTGTCTACCCAGAACATCAATTAACTTCTACTCAAGATCAATATACATTGTCTGTGAGTCGAATTCTTTTACTGGCAATCTGAATGACTTATCTGTATACCCTAAACTGAAATAAATTGAATATGATTGTTTAACAGGAACCTGTACCTTCAAGCTACAAGTTCTTGCTAGTGTCCTCACCTTTTACACCACTGCTTTCATTTCCTTTTTGGTCAAGGAATTCTTTAGGGCTGGATCAATAAGTCCAGATTGATATAGTGAATGAGAAAATTGAATTCCTTCTTTTTTTTTTCTGAAATACTCATTGACAAATTTTATTTTCTGAGAAAACAAAAATATTATTTGAACAAGAATTTACACTTCTGAAATTTGGAGTGTACTGAAGTTTTTATAAATTTTTTAGCTTCTGCTCTAAAGGTTAGTTTACTCAATTATAACCCTCAGGACTTTCATTTCTTTACTATGATTTCTTTGGGTTTAATAAAAACAACAACAAAACAACTCTAAATGTTCCCTGTGACACAATTCCCTTAATCTTCCTTAGTTTTCCTTCTAGCTCTACCTAATCCTAAATAATTATATATTCTCTGATATGTATGTATATGTGTGTGTGTGTGTGTGTGTGTGTGTGTGTGTGTGTAAAATTTATTTATTTATTTGCAAATTTTCTTTCAGTTCTACAGAATTGCAGATTGTAGATTATGGTCTCTGCTAGCTAGCTAGCTACCTGTTTTCAATTTCCTATTCTTTCAGTTGGTAAACAGAGGCAAACTAATCTGTGTGGAATCGGTGAATTCAAGACATGTTCCTCCATCTCACACCTCTCCAAGGACTAACTGTCTTGCTCCAGTGCCTCAAGTATCCCTTCAATCAGGTAGGAAACTTTCAATTTACTCAGGTTCAACTCTGACTTCAGATACTTTCAAGCTGTGTAACCCTAGTGCAAATAGTTTTTACCTATCTGCTCCAGTTTCCTTAATTGTAAAATGGGGATAATAATAATAATCCTACCTCACAGGTTTATTATGAGGAGCAAGTAAGATAATATTCATACCCACGCTTAGTGTCTGGCACATAGTAGGTGCTATATAAGTGTTTATTTCCTTCCTCTTCCCCCTTCCCATCTCATGACTACTTACAATATCAGTTCAGCCTATGAATGCTTCCTTTGTTAGGAAAAGGCAAACTGTTGTCATTGCCCACTTTTCTTTCAAATAATCCTCTTAAACTGTGGGTCTTGTAATTGAATGTGGGGGTTGCAAAATTATGATTTATTATCAGTAAGTCTTTGATTTGTAAATCTATTATACATTCAAGGTTGCATAAAAATCTCTTGGGTGAAAAAGACTCACAAGTGAAAAAAGCTTTAGAAGATGACATTTATTCTGAGGCATTTAACCAGTTTTTGAAATTTGAAATTTACTTGCTGGTGATTAGGAAAACATTTTATCAGTAATATCAGTGATTTCATTAATTTTGCAATGCTACATGCCATTCTAATGCCATATTGAGGTAGATAACTAACACCATCTTTTAAAGATTAGAAGATGCTTGAAGGAATTCTGTATGAAACATTTTTTTGTTGTAGAAATAACTTAATATCTTGGATTTTTCCTCATATTTTTTAATCTTAATAACATATTTCTTAACTTTTAAATATCATTCCATATTTTTTTATTAAAAAAAGAAACCCCAGACCCAAAAATCCCTCTTTACTTTGGGCTATTAAAACTATTTCTTCATTGCCTGTTTCATTCTATTTCAGGCATCTCTGTTAGCACATCCTGGATATCTTCATTCTCCTTCCTTGCCTGTTTTTTTTTTTTTGCTTCATCCATTTATTCCATTTTCCTCTTCATTTGGACATTCTGTTGCTTCTTGAGGCAGTATGATTTAGGGGAAATAGCACTGTACTTGGAGGTGGTAGAGATTTGTGTATATGTCATATTCTGATTCTTACTAACTGTGGGCTAGTGGGAAGGTTACTTAAATTCACCAAACCTTTGTTTATTCATCCATAAAACAACAGCACTTAACTTTGGTGGGTTATCTTAAAGAATGAAGTCGTTTGTAAGCCATTAAGAACTATATCAATATCAACTATTATAATTAGCTGTTATTTTCTGTATCATCTCATATGTTGTGCCTTATACCTACCACAGCTTCCTTCACATCCCAACAGTGGTCATTGCTCCATCATCCGAGGAATTATTGAAATCCCATATTATCTTTCTTGCCTTATTGAACTAATTGGAGGAAGTGACAACTTTGTCATATCACATCTTATCCATAAATGAAATCTAGCAATTTTCCCACTCAAGTACATTAATTATCCAACTTCTTAAATATTTGGGATCTGTATATTTGATTATTATGCACTTCTCTGTATAAAGTTGAATCTAAAACTAAGATGATGAAAATAAAAGATTATTATTTCATGCTATATATCTCTGAAAAACATTTAAAGTTTTATTTTTGATGTATAAAATACAAATTTGATGTATAACATTCAAATGCTAGCCATTTGTTAACATCGACACTTCTGGATCACCCCTTTGTTTTTCATGGTTCCTCTATCTGCTGCCTTTCTTCATCACTACTCTGACTGTTGAAATAAAGGCCCATTTTAGAAATAAAGTGTCAGTGCCTAGTCATTGTCTTAGCTAGTTAATGTTATTTCTTTCCTAATGCTTACATTTTGGGAACAAATAGGGTAATATTTTGTAAAGTATGGCAGCCTTATGCAAATATACAAAAAAAAGCTACACTAAGTGGATGCTGACTTTGGGGGACAAATTGGAAAGGGAAAGAATCTCATTTGGGAGTTTTAAGATTTTTTTCCCAAATGATAGTACTCTCATCTTATTTACTAGATTTAAGAGTTTTTGTTTGTTTGTTTTAGATTGTGATCTCTGATATTATTGAGTTTGCTATCCTTTCTATTACCTTCAATACTGTGGTGTATCTAGTTGTTGCTGAGTACCCTGAGAGAGCAAGCCCTATTTCCTCTCACCTCTGATATAACTGGCCATGATATTTATATCAAGAGTTGCTGATTTTATCAGTATATGTATATCTTCCCACTAACACCAGTTGAAAACCCTCCTTGTCTTGGTAGATAGATTTAGCCAGTAGCTTTGGATAAAAATAGTCCCCTGGTGGTCAGAATTTTGGTGCCTTCATTGCTCTCAAGCTTAGTTAAGTTGTTTTTGGCCACCAGACAAGTAGATTTGCACTTAAAGACCTCACCTGTGATTTTATTAATATAAGAAGCTCCCCAAAAGGGATTTTTCAGTCATATCTGATTATTGATGACTCCATTTGGGTTTTTTTTGGCAAAGACATTGGAGCAGTTTGCCATTTCCTTCTCCAGATCACTTTACAAATGAGGAAACTGAGACAAACTGAATTTGGTACTGATCCTCCAATCCTCCAGTCAGAGGAGAGAGGAAGCCCAGGAGGTGGTATTGGTCAAGACTTAAGTCAGCAAAATGGTGGTTAGCTTAGAGGTGATGAATTTATCCTGGAAGAGGAGTGTCTTGATGCTTGGATTTGAAACCAAAGCCAAAGGTGTACAGTGCAGATTTGTGCTACAAATAACAATAGCACACTACAATATAATAGACATGTATTAAATGCCTGCTATGTATAAAGAACTGTGCTAGGTGCTGGTGGGAATAGGAAATCTAAATAAGACATGGTTGAGATACCAATAAGCTATGATGCATAATATTTTATAATTAAAGTATTAGAGCATTATAAACAAAATGTTAAGTGAAGTTTTGGGGGAAGGTTAAATTGATTACAGTTTGTAGGCCTTGAATACCAGACATACTTTTTGAAAAGCAGGCAATTGAATGTTCTCAATGATTTATCAAGAGAAGAATAATATGAGCAGATTTGCTTTTAAGAAAAATTAGTCTGGCAGGGTTTGTGAAAGTCAGATGGCAGAGGATGTAGAAGGTGGAAGACCTGCATCTCTAGGCCCTGTGTTTAAAGGAGTCACATTGAAGACTTGTTTCTTTCTATCCTTGACTCAAAAGGACCCCATGGGATCATGGTATTTCACTAGGAAGTACTGCATACATTTTTCCCCTAGAAAAGCCTATAATGTTTATCATAATTAGCTGTTCAGTGAGAGAAATCTTTTGGTGGCCTAATAAGAACTCAATCACTAAAATAAAAATCATGCTTTGTAGATAAATTGTATATATTTGGGGGTTCTTTGATTTTCAGTAACTGCTTCTCTTGGTTTCCTAGATGGTATACAACCAATAATCAAGCTGATCTCCTAGCAAGTACCTAATAACTGATTCAGAGTATATAGTCATTGGCAAAGCTCTGGCAAAACTCTTGTTTATCTGGGGCTTGGGATGTTTTGACAGTAAAAAAAACTCTTGCAGATTCTACTCCTTTAATTAGCCTTTCTTCCCCAGTGTTACATTTGAACTTGGCTGAATTCAGATTAATAAATGAGGTTGAGTTATTTATTATAGCAGGTCTGTTAGGAATCAGGTAATCGATATACAGGAAAGCTATGTGGTGCAGTGGATAGAAAGTGCTGGACCTACTAGTCAGGAACACTCAAATTCCTGAGTTCAAATTTGGCCTCAAATACTTAGCTGCCTCTTGACCTCAGTTTTCTCATCTGTTAAATTAGCTAGAGAGGGGAATAGCAAAATCACTCTAGTGTCATTGCCAAGAAAACTCTAAGTGGGGTCACAAAGAGTCAGACATGACCAAAAAATGACTGAACAATAACAACCTCTTAATCCAACTTGGACGTTGCTCTGATCTCACTTGGGAGGGGTGGTTAATTAGGAAAAAATGATATTTGAGGGGGCAATGATATTTAAATTAATGTTCCCAAGCATGAGGGCAGGATATGATTTGGTGAAGCAAACTTGAAGTTGGATATGAATGAAATAATTCAACAACACTAATAAACACTGTTGATCTTCTATGGGTGCTAATATGTTTTTCAGAATAGACAAATAGGAGGAAGGAGTTTCAAGAAAGACCTTGGAAAAAATAGAAAAGGTCTAACCGGCAGCAAAAAATTATCCACTCAAACAGATTTACAATGGATTTTATTTATTCCTCTTTGTAGTATTTAAAGCTCTTTAGCTCTTCCTAGTTCCTTTCCAAGTTTAATTTTTTTTTAAATGACAAAGCAGCGACGTGGTAATGACTTTCAGTCACAGGATCATAGGATTTAGAGCTGAAAGGGACTTTGGAGATCATCTAATATAACTCTATCATGTTACAAATATGAAAACTGAGACCCAAAAAGGGTAATGGGAGCCAATTGAAGTAAATGCAGATCTGTGGGAAAAAACCCTACCATTAGGACATCTTCTTTAAATGACTCTGTTGATTGTTACTAGTATCCAGGATCTACTGTATACCTTTGTTTGAGGTCTGTAATAACTGCTTTGATATATTGATCAGAACCTCAGAGTGACCATGTCACTGCTTCATTCCACCAATAAGAAGCATTTCAGTGGTGGATTATAGGTACTCTGACCAGTCTAGGAAAGGCAAGCTCACATTTACATTGAGCGTGTGTATATATGTATGAAATGTATATAATGGGGTTGTGGATATGTGTGGATGTGTAGGGTGTCTGTGTTAGAGCTCATCTAGGTTCGATAATCTTTTGGAGCCTGAGCTTATGTTGGTCTGCTAATGAAGGCTAGGTTCACTTTAAAGCCATCTGACTCAGAGTAGAATTGTCTAGTGCCACAAAGAACTCTTTTTCTACGATTCTTGTCCTTATTTCTGTTTGGATGTGCGGATAGGTCATAATTAAAAACAGGACTCTTGGAACAATTTTATCTGAGTTAATGAAACTTTTTTTAATTTAAATCATAGAAACATTGGCAATTTTAACTTAGTTACAATCTTAGTTATGGTTATGAGGAAAATGCTCTCTAACCTATATCTTTTAATTTAATTAAGTGCTGCTATGCACTGAATGCTGGCTCTCTAGTAGTGTGACTTCTCCCCCTATACTGCTGATAGCCCATATCAGCACTGCTTTGTGAACAGGGATAGAGTAAATTCTGATGAATAAAGGGCACTACATAACAGATGTGCCCATAGTAATGAGCGTGCAGATAGCAGTCATTCTTATTAATCTTTTTTTTTTTTCTTTTTGCTGAGGCAATTGGGGTTAAGTGACTTGCTCAGGGTCACACAACTAGGAAGTATGATTGGAATTCAGGTCCTCCTGACTTCAGGGCTGGTGCTCTAACCATGCACCACTAGCTGTCCCTTATTAATCTTTTCTTGAAACATCTTCCATCCCATGACTTCTCTTTCCCAAACCCTTTCCCACTGTACTATCCTTTTCTTGACCCACATTTCCCATTAATAAGAACTGATGATGAATTAAAGTGATGAGGACCTTTGTTGATGTTCTTGTAACAGTAAGGGGGCCTATCACTACAATGAGAACTGAGGATAGGAAGACCAGGCATCCAGAACCCCTTTTGGAGAGGATTGTTTGACTGACATTTTAAGTTGGACAATATTACTCATTAGGTCCTCTTCAATTTTAGGAATATACAATTTTTTTTTCCAGGGGGAAAAAGGGAAATGTCTTTAAAATGCTTATCACCTCAAATCACTGACAGAAATGTGAGGAAAACAAAGGCTAGATTTTATCAACAAATACAATTTTGTTTAAATATTTTTGTTTAAAAATAGTTATAGCTTAAGGAATACAACTACTTAAGGACTATGGGTAGCTAAATGGCACAATGGATAGAGCTCTGAACCTGACATCAGGAAGGCCTATGATATTTAGCTGTCCAATTTCATTATATTACCTTAAGTCTCTATTATACTATAAGGCCTACAAAGCAAACAAAATAACAACCCACTGAGGTAGGTGAGGGAGGGATTATTACCCATTTTATAGATCAAGAAACCAAGTTTTAGAGGTGGAGTGGCTCACCCATGGTCACACAGCCAGTAACTACCAGAGTTGGGACTTAAACCCACATCCCCTAATTCCCATCTAATGTTCTTTTTCACAATAAATTATACCTGTTATATAAACCCCAAAATAATTGTATGCTATAAAGTTTTGAAACAAAATTTAGGTTTAACAGCAATTTTTATATCTAGTCAAGCTTTTCAAAATGTGATCCTACAACATAGTATTTTCACCTTTTTAGCTGTTACTTGCTTACTTTTTTTTCTTTCTCATTTTTCCCTTTATGATTTGATTTTTTTTTGTGCAGCATGAAAAATGTGCAAATATGTTTAGAAGAACTGCACCTATTTAACCTATAATAACTTTCTATCTAGGGGAGGAGATAGAGGAAAGGGAGGGAGAAACATTTGGAACACAAGGTTTTGCAAGGGTAAATTTTGAAAACTGTCTTTGTATCTTGAAAATAAAAAGCTATTATTAATTTTTTTTAAAAGAAAAGGAAAAAAAAATAAAAAAATAAAATGTGATCTCTATTCTCTATAATTTCAAAATTTGCCAAGTAGTCAATCTTGGCCTGTTTTACTGATAAGGAAATGGGAAGCACAAGTTTGTGATTTTATCTTAGGTCAGATTCTTCCAGTAATATAGAACAAAGGCCTTGGCTTTGAGTAAAAGATAATACTATGTGTCATGTTTTTATTTTCTTGTGGTACATAATGATGGGATTTGAAGGGAGTGAGCCACCAAGATTTCTGTGAGATAAGGGTAGAGCTAAGGATTTTTCTCTCTATAGGTACACTGGTTTTTGGTTCTGGTCTTTGACCTACCTCTTGCTGATAAAGCTAAATCTTTTTCAACAAGTGTGATGCTATAGAATTAGAGCTAGAAAAAAAATCAATCTAATGGTCCAGTTTCTTCATTTAAAAAAACAAAAACAAAAAACACCTGAGACCCAATGAAATTAAGTGACTTGTCCAAGATCTCACAGATAATTAGTGGTAGAACTGGGATGCTATTCTATTCTTTAACTCCAAATCTAGGTCTCTTTTCATTACATCATGGAGTATTCAGGCTTATAGATTAAGGAATCAATCAACAAATATTTGTAAAGCACCTTCTGTGTTCTGGGTATACAGTAACAAATCAGAATGAGTTTCCCTTTTAAGGTAGAAATTCTAGATTTGGAATAGGTGTTTTTTAAAAGCACAATTTAAATGTGTTTGATGTTTACCTGTAATGACTCTGAAAAACCCAATATCTCTTTCAACAGATCATCTCTCCAGGTCAGTAGTAGATGGACACGAGAGGAGTACTAGGTCCCATCGAAATGGGATGGTAGCCATCAGAGAAATCCTCCTGTCTGTTTTGAACTTGCCCACATCAAAACCACCCTCAAGGCCTGAAAAGATGGTGTTGCAAGCTGCTGGATTGCAGAAGTCTCCTGTGAATTCCTGGAAGGGGAGTAATGATAAGTCTGAAGACACTGAGGAGGAACTCGGCCAGTGCAACGTTGCTCTCCCTCTTAGCCAAGTTGATATTAGGTCCATGCGGCACAAAGCTGCCTGGATTAACTTACCCCAGAGTGCTGCAGAGGAACAGGTTCAGTTGCTGGATTTGTGCACCCCTGTTCCAGAATGTGAAAGCAACAAGGCCCACTTGATAACCAACTACAGACCATTTCCTTTGGGATGTTCTTCTACTCCCTCTGATAACTCCCTCAAAGAAACCCTATTGCTGGGAGATAATGTTGCTACAGCGGGCAGCTCCCTCACTTGTTCAGAAGAAATGGATATACACTTGTCTCTGTCTTCACCAGAACAGCATGTTATGCTTCCAGAGAGCCTGTCACCACCAGCCATCTTACCAAGGTCTAAAATTCCAGCTCCTTCCCCATTTCCTGTGAACACCAGTGCTTCCCACCGGCCCCTCAAGCTGATGACCCCTACTGAAAAAGGTATTGTTGGGTAATCACATCTGTTCATGTCAAAGATTTTCCTTGCTTATAACTAAATATTGTTTTTGTTGTTCAATCATTAAGTTGTACCTGAATCTTTATTATCTTGTAAACCATACTTTACATAGAGTTTTCTTGGCAAAGATATTGGAGTGATTTACCATTTCCTTCTCTAGATTTGCCCAGGGTCACAAGCTAGTAAATGCCTGAAGTTGGACTTGAACTCAGATACCCTGACCCTAAACCCAGTGTTCTAC
This sequence comes from Myrmecobius fasciatus, assembly GCA_023553655.1. Lineage (NCBI taxonomy): Eukaryota > Metazoa > Chordata > Mammalia > Dasyuromorphia > Myrmecobiidae > Myrmecobius > Myrmecobius fasciatus. The sequence goes on along the minus strand of JAJPUD010008580.1, from coordinate 66,694 downwards.
CCATTGAACCACCCAGTTCTGGGCTTGCAGTTTATAATCAATCAATTATTAAGGGCTTATTGTGTGCTCAGCATTGTCTCAGGTACAGGGGATAAAGTTGTCTCAGGTGCAACTAAGTTCCATGTTTTTAAGGTACTTACATACAAGTATAACCAGAATACACACACACACACACACACACACACACACACACACACAAAATGATTGCATATTAGTTAAAATGGAGATTTCATAGTAGGAGATAAGATGAATTGTTTTTCCTTTTGACTAAAAAGCAAATTCTTTGCTCATTTAGCAGCTCTGGGGTCTTCATCCTGGGTGGACAGTCAGTGAAAGTCAGAATCTTTCCTTTTTTTTGCCCTGTGATAAAAGCATTGATTTTTGTGGTTAGGGAATATCCTTTCTAGTTATTTTAAAAACCAAGAGGGTCAGTTAGTTAACAAGCAATTACTATGTGCCAGGCATAGTGCTAAGTGCTGAGAATACAAATACAAGCAACACAATGGTAAGAAAGAAATTTGAGGAATAATAGCTGAGAGGATAATAGTGGCTCCTGACATCTCTGGACAAGCTATTTCTTGGTGCCCTTAGGGAACTAAGACCAGAGCTTTTGGACTATTTTTGTGTCATGGATTCCTTTGGCAGTCATAGTAAAGTCTATAGACACCCTCTCAGAATAATGTCTTTAAATATATAAACTAAATTACATAAGATTTTAAAGGCAACTAATTCTATTGGAATGAACAACAAAATATTAAAAAGTTCATAGATCTCAGGATAAGAGCCCTGTTCTAAGATTATAAATTTCAGAGGTACTGATTTGCAGTTGCTAATTAGGAGCTTCCTTGCACCAGTGAAATCAGAGGTGTGGCAAAAAAAGAAAAAGGAGAAATATGTTCATGCATACTTGGGCACACACCTTATCCCCAAAGTCTTAATGTCATTTTAAACTTTCATAGCATATATATCTACACATATGTACACACACACACACACTTTCCCAATGTCTATATGAGTGGTTAAAAAAAAGGTACCAGAAGGGATAAATAGATTTGGGAGAGCATAATTGTAAAAGAATATTATGAAATCGACCTGAAAAAATCAAGTCTGATAGCTATCATAGTAATAGAGATCTTGCTATTTTATTTTATGTGAAAATAGCTTTATAGGCTCAAGCAAATGCAAATAGACAAGACAGTTATACTATGTGAGCCGTTTGCTCTTGGGGGAACACAATCTTTTATAGTTCATGAGTGGGGGAAGTAAGGGAAAGAGGCTCTAGGGACTAATAAGGATGTATATTGAGATGTTGGATATCCCAATCCCAATATACAATATCCCAAAGATAGTCTGGGAAACCTAAATTTCCCATCAAGGTTTAAGTACTAACAATGAAAAAGCCAGGATGAGTTCCAGCTTCTTATCATTCTATGCTTAATAAGACAGTCTGGAAAATTCCCTAAGGGTTTTAAAAGATGTTAACTAGACAGTCTGGGAGAATGGCCTGGACATGATTCTTGCTTTAGCAATTCTTAAGCTAGTTAAGGCAGCTAGTTGTGTGGTGGATAGAGCACTAGCTCTGAAATCAGGACCTTTGTTCAAATCTGGCCTCAGACACTTAACATTTCTTGGCTGTGTGACCCTGGACAAGTCTCTTAACCCCAATTGCCTCAGCAAAAAAAAAAAAAAAGCTAGTTGAGGGTTTATATCATATATCTAGCTATCTATCTAGACCAGATGTCCATATATATTGTTTCATATGTATATATAAATACATATATATTTGTCTCATATGTATATGACTTATATGTTTGTGTGCATGTCCAGCTGGGCTTTTTATGCACCTTAAATTTTGTCAACCCCTTTACATTTATTCTTCATTTGAACCTTTTAACATCCTTGTGAGGTAGGTTACTACAAATATTATTCTTCCCATTTTACAGATGAAAAAATTGAGAGAAGTTAAGTACCTTGTTCATGGCCACAGAGCTATTAAATGAGGATGGATTCAAACCCACATCCAACATTCAGTCCCCAGTGCCAGATTTACTTTTAACCTTTAATTACCTAACAACACTATACTGAGCATCGTGGAGTCATTAAAAATGTAAAACATATAACCTCTTTTCAAGGATCATAATACCTAGTTAGATTTATTTGTGAAAGAGGAGCAGGATATATTTCTGTCAGAAAACTTCTGAGCAGTGAAAAATAGATGTGCAACCTTAATACCTAGGTGTGAGAACTCAATTCATTCCAAATCAATAAGCATTATTGGTACTGTCTTGGCTACAGGTACAGGCTACAGGCTAGAAAGGGGAAAATGAAAAATGAAATTTCGTTCTCACGGAGCTCATGTTCTACTGGGGGAAGAGGAGAGAATGCCACACAAAGAAATAAATGCATAGATGAGTTGTGACATATTGATACACATTATTTTTTAACAGAAATGCATCAGAATTCTTGAGGTGATCATTGTTCTTCAAAGAACTCTTTAAAAAGGCTTTATGTTTATTCTGCTGATGCTATAATTATTCTAGATGACTTTATTTTGAGCTGCCTTTGGATCTTATTGGCCATTTGAAAGAATTTATCCTATTTCTTTATGATCTTTATGATCAAAACTCATTGTTGACCCCAGGTTGACACTGGGGCTCTGAAGTCATTTCCAAAGGGAAAATTATGTATATCTTGATCAGTGTTTCTAAGCAATTGATGCCTTATTGGAATAAATGAATACTGACTACTTGTGAAAGTACTTTGACAACTGTAAATTGATATACAAAATTGACAGTTGCCTTTATTATTGTTATTCTTATTTTTTAAAGGTTACAACATGTGATTATATACATTCTTGCATGCTTTTAAAAATATTTTTATTTTGTTTTTAATGTTATCTTTCTTCTATATCCCTCTCTCCCTGAGAATACTATATAACAAAGAAAAAAAGAAAACTCAAGAAAAACAATGCGTCTCCCCCCAAATTGACAATATAGGTAATGTTTCACACCATTGGTTGTCCCCAGCTCCCTAAAAATATCTAGGAAAATTGTCCTCTTGTATCTCCTCTTCAGGACATGCTTGTTCTTTGGAATTTTGCAACAGTTATTTTTTGTTGTTTTCTGGTTGCTCCTTCTGTTTACATTGTTATAATTATGATGTATATTGCTTTCTTGATTGTACTTCAGTCTGTATAAGTTTCTTTTGTCATTTGATGCTTCTTTGTATTCATCCTATTTATTATTTCTTTTAGCAGAGTAGTAATATATTCATGTACAATTTGTTTAGCTATTCTCCAGTTGGTGGGCACCTACTTTGCATCGTTATTTTTGGTATATAGGGGAATTTTCTTTTTTATCAATGATTTTCTTTTTTTTTAAAGTCAGGATTATTATTTTAGAGTCTGATCTGAAAACCTTTATTCATAGGCCACTTTTCAATTAATTCATTTTTCTTATTTGAACAATTCTAAAATCTGAAAGAGGGATGCAAGAAAATTCCCTTGAATCACAATGAATGAAGTTTATTTGCTATATTTGTGATGTATAGTAGAGTTTTCACACTGGCATATAAAGATATGTATTTGATTTGTAGAAAAGAGGAAGCAGCCAGTTCTGTAGGCATTGGTGGTTGGCTCATGATTAATTGATACTGCTGGCATCTGTTAACTCTTTTCTCATATGTCTTATCTTTTTCAATATTAAAGAGTAACTTTTAAGTTTGGTGGTCCTTAGATAATAATTGATCTCTAATGAGAATGCAAACTTATTACTATACAAAGATAAGGAAAGGAAGGGAAAAGTCCTCCTCCTACAAATCAATCTATCTCTCACTTTTCCTTCAGCTGAGAATTTTTTGTCAGGAAGCAAATGCTAGAGCCTTTCCTGTCCAACAAGGGACTAAGTATCTTTGTTAAAGCTGAATATTAGTCCCTTCCTAGTGGGTTTTTTTTTTTTTTTGTGTGTGAGGCAGTTGGGGCTAAGGGACTTAGTATAACACATCTCTAAGGTGGCATTGGAACTCAGATCCTCTGGTGCTCTAGCCACTGCACCAACTGCTGCCCCTTCCCTAGTGTTCTTTTTTTTTTTTTTATAAAGCTTTTTATTTGCAAAACATATGAATGCCCTTTCAACATTGACCTTTGCAAAAAAACTTTTTTTTCCCAAGCTTTTCCTTTCCTTCCCCCCACCCCCCACCCCTAGTTGACAGGTAATCTAATACATGCTAGAGAGGATAAATTATATGACAAATACAATACATGTATACATATCTATACAGTTATCTTACTGCACAAGAAACATCAGATCTAGAAAGAGAAGAAGAAAAAAAAAACAACCTAAGAAGGAAAACAAAATGCATGGAAATATTCACAGAAAGCGTTAAAATGCTGTGTTGTGGTTCACTCTCCGTTCCCACAGGCCTCTTTCTGGATGTATATGACTATCTTCATCGAAGCACAACTGGTTTGAATCACATCATTGTTGAAGAGAACCATGTCCATCAAAATTGATCATCATATAGTCTTGTTGCTGTGTATAATGTTCTCCTGGTTCTGCTGATTTCACTCAGCATCAGTTCATGCAAGTCTCTCCAATCCTCTCTGAAATCCTCCTGTTGGTCATTTCTTATTCCCTAGTGTTCTAAGATAATCTTCCAACCCTTTCTGCCATGCTGGAAGTCCTTCCCCAGAATAGGGGTTTGTAAGGATAATTGAGAATTTTCTGTTTTCATTTTTGCCTGCTAGAAATTTGAGGACACTAAATGAATAACTAAATGAGCTTTCTACTTCATGTCCCATGATAACTGTAGGGAGTTCCTTCTTATGTGGGTGATGGTAAGGCCAAGAGAGAAAAAGAATTCCATGGGAATATTGTACTACTATGCAAAGAGAACTAAATTTCTATCTACAAAATACCTAACTACTGTTTTCTTACTAATGATGTATTTTGTTTAATTATTTCTGTGCCTCTGATTATATCTCTTTTGTATCTTTGGAAAAGCATAGTAATGGACAGAGGGTTTCTTTTGGTCTGTATATAGTGAACTCTGTCCTTATGTACCTGGTTCCTGTTCTCTTATCTCCTCTTTCCCTCAAGTAAATGGTTCTCACATGAAAATCATAGAGTTCTTATTGAAGAGCTTAAAATGTTTACTTAAGTACAGCCAAGTTGGGAAATCACATGATAGAAATAAAAGTGTGTTACATTTGTGGCCACTGACATTACTCATAATTTGTAATTTTAGTTCTTAAAGCTTTTAACATCAGAAACAGTGCTGTAGTCATCAGAATACACTTTCTCCAGGTTTTTCTCATATTAGGCCAATAAGTTTAGCTATTTGTGGCTCCCTTTCTGAGCCACAATTGTGGAATGATTGTATTAAAGCAGCTTTATAATTGGTAACAGTCACTAAAAGTACATTTTTTTTTTTAACCAAGGCTTGTCCTGGAAGAGAATAGAGAAAATACATTTCCCTTTTCCTCTGCAGATGTAAGGGACTATGTTAGAATATTGCATATATGCTTACACACATGTGTTGATTAGATTTGTCAAACTGCAACTTGCAAAACTGATTCCAAATCAAACTAGCTTTAAACAATATCTTCAAACCACTGCCCAGGAAAAATCTAAACAGGTGTTTCTAACTTTATGTTGGCAGGTACCATCTCAGCCAGCAGAAAAGTCCTTCCTCTTAATAGCTTCTCACCAGAGACATTGATGCTTCCTGCTGATGTAGAAAAGGTGAAAAAAATCTCCATCTTTTTTTAAATGTGGCTCTTTAGATTCCTTTAGTCTGCCTCACACTGATTCACTTTATAATGGACTTGAGTTCTAGAAATACATTTTGGGTCATATACATGCATTCAGTCCTTAAACATTGTATTTTTAAACTCCATAGTCAATGACTCAGGTGAATAATTGAATGTTTTGAAGGTCATTGATTTCAACAGTATAAGATATTCTGTCCATTGATGTAGATTACTATTCCACCATGCTTTACTTGAAAGTTTTCATGAATTCCTTTGTCCTTTTGGATTTCCCCCCCCCCCCCCTCTATAAACTACTAGCTAGACATAATTCACTGGCTGAATTTCTGATGATGAATTTCTCAAAATTTAGATAGGTTAAGACTCAGACTACAGACACTCCCTTGGTGGTAATGTGCTTAAAGCCTCTGAAGACCTTTGACTCTGATGTCATAGCCCTTGGCAATCTAGGGCTATCTCTCTGCCAGGATGTAGCATCAGAATAGGACTAGAGCAACAAACATTTTTCATAAGCTTAGAGTTATATTCAGCCCTTTCCCCCTAGTTAAATGTACCTGTTTGGGATTTCTTTTAAGTATATCTTTCCTTCAATTAATACATGTAGTTATATTGTGAGTATTTAAATTCTTATTTGTTTTTCTGCAGGAGAACGCCCATTTTTGTGTTGCAGATATTATCATATCTGCAATGGAGACAATGAAGTACAACCTCTTGAATCAGCAGCAAGGAGAGAGCCGGGAAGGATTAGAAACAAGCTGCTCTTTTGGAAGTGATCAAGTTGACTTTGAGAGAGGATTTTATCTACCTGAAAAGCCAAACTCTTCATCTGCTACTTCATCTGACAGTGGCTATGAAGGCAAGTTGGCAGAGTGTGGGAGCTGCTAATGACTCATTCTTCTTGCAATATATTTTTAAATCCATGCTATAAAATTTCTCAGAAGAGTCAACCACATGTGCTTCTTTTACCATTTTTTTTGTTACTTAATCCTTTGACAGCTGTTTTTTATCTGTGTCAGTGTACTGAAATGATTTTTTTTTTTTTTTAAGATTACCAGTAACCTCAGTGATTAGAGGAACTGGGCCTAGAGACAGGAGCACATGAGCTCAAATATGACCTTAGACACTTACTAGCTTTGTGATCCTGGGCAAGGCACTTAAATCATATTGCACAGCCCTGCCTCTCTTTTCTCCAAAAGTTACCAGTAACTGGAAAAGGAAATGGCAAACCACTCTAATGTATTTGCCAAAACAAACAAACAAACAAAAAACAACAAAGAAAAACCAATTTGGGATTATGAAAAGCCAGATACAACAAAAATGACCTAACAACAACAACGACAACAAAAATCAATGGGAAAGCTAATTTTGGATACTTCAGAAATGTGAGTGTATACTCAATTGCTAACTGGGGAACAACAGATTTCACTCCTCCCCTCCCCCCCCAACAATTTCTGTCTTGATAGGAGCAGGGATCCAGGGAGCTAATTTAAATTTGTATCACATGCTGAGAACTATTTAGTTTAGCTGGGGTTTATTCCTATTAAATAGTGTTTCTTTTTTCTTCATGCTCATCTTTGACTTCTCTGCAACATTTCAAACTTTTGACCCCTTTTCTCCTTTGGCTGCTGTGATTCTCCTATTACTTCGATTATTTTCCTTTTCTGTCCCTAATTACTCATTTTCTTCTCTCAATCCTGTAAACATAATTGTTCCTCAAAGATTTGCTGTTTTTAGAAGTGGTTAGTCAACAAGCAACAGTCTTCAGCATTTATTAACCACCATTAGATGTACAGGGCAAGTGGGGCACACCGGAAAGAACTCTGGACTCAGACATCAGAGAACTGGGTTTACTTTTTTGCTTCTGACACTAATTCTGTAAACAACCACCAAGGGAAAAAAAATTATTTAATCTTTTTAAACTGCAGTTTCCTCCTCTGTAAAATGGCACCTATCACCCAGACTTGGTATGAGGATCAAATGAAATAATACATGTAAAAACATTTCTTAAATCCTACAGCCCTATACATATATCAACTATTAATAATAAGGATTATAAACTCAAATTTTGACTCTTCCCATATGTCATATAATGTCTCTAGGTTCAGTTTCATTATCTTTATCTGCTAAATGGGGGTATGGTCACCTCCTATATTACAGAATTGTTGTGTGGAAAATGCTTTGCGTACCTTAATGTCGAAACTAGACTGTGCTTTTGATAAGCACTTAGACCAGTTCAGTTATGAGCCTATGGATAGATTGCTCATCCCCAGCTGTGCTGAGTAACATCTAACAGAGTATTTGAATAATTGCCAAATGTTGTTCTACTTTCAGAGAACTGGTCACCTCTGTCTATTGTAGGTGATCAGGTTCCTCTCCCTAATCTCAAAATGTGTAGATCATTCCATCTTAATGTGGATAGCTTCATTCCCATCCTACTGGGAAAAAAATCCTCTCCTCAATTCCTGCTATATGCTTCATTGTTTAACCTCGCTTTCTAGACTACATCCTGACACACTATTTAATAGGAATAAACCCCAGCTAAACGAAATAGATCTCAGCATATGATACAAATTTATATTAGCTCACTTGTTCCCTACTCCTATCAAGATAGAAATTGTTTGGGGGATGAAATCTGTTGTTTCCAGTTAGTAATTGAGCATACACTCACACTTTTGGAGTATCCAAAGTTAGCTTTTCCTTTGATTTTTGTGGTTGCTGTTGTTGTTAGGTCATTTCTGTTATATCTGGCTCTTCATGACCCAATTTGGGTTTTGTTTGTTTGTTTTAGTAAAGATACAGGAGTGACTTGCCATTTCCTTCTCCAGTTCATTTTTACCAATAAGGAAATGGAGGCAAACAGGATTAAGTGGCTTGCCCAGGATCTAGCTATTGTACCATCTAACAGCCTGTCCCAATAATAAGTTCCTTATTATTCTCTCTATTACTATAATTATTACTATCACTCTATTATTATTCCTCTTTTCCTTGGCAGTTTTATCCACTAATTCAGTTTCAATAATCACTTTTTTGTAGATCATTTTCCAAACTATATAGCCTCAATCTTTTCCTCCAAGCTTTAGGACCATATGTATTATAATTAACATTTATATGGACCTTTAGAGTTTGGAAAAGTACTTTCTCCACAATGCCTTAAGTTACCAGACACTAAAGTCCTTTCTCAAACTAAACTGCCAAGCATTCCAATTCTACTGCAGAAAGCACAACTCTGTTGGTATGGCCACATTGTTTAAATGCCAAATGTAAACTGGCCAAAAAGAGTATTTTATGGAGAAGTCACATGGGCAAGTGCTTACAAGGTGGTCAGAAAAAGCCAAACAAGGACACTTTCACGGTCTCTCTTAAAAACTTACCATTTCCTTCTTCAGTTCATTTTAACAATGAGGAAATGGAGGCAAACAGAATTAAGTGGCTTGCCCAGGATCACATAGCTAGTAAATGTCTGAGGCCAGATTTGAACTCAGGAAGATGAGTCTTCATGACTCTAGGCTTGGTATTCTATTGTACTACCTAATAGCCTGTTCCAATAATAAGTTGGAAGGTAATAGAGGCATCAGCCTTATTGTATAGATGAATGGCTCGGAGCTTTAGTGACTTGAATATGGTTACATTACTAATAAATGTCAGGAAGGAATGAAGTCCCAATCTTCCTGCCCTCCAAGTGTATCACTCTGTCAGTAAATCAACAAATATTTATTCATTATCTACATGTTAAGCTGTGAGGACATAAGCACAAAGAATGAATTTATATCTGGTTATCTTTTAGCCATCTCCATCACATTCAACACATCTAAGACCAAATTTATCTGATTCTGTCCCCAGCTTTTCTTTCCTCTGACTTTATTATTTTTGTTAATTGTTCAACCTTTCAGTCAAACTCATAATCCTCAATCATCTTTACTTCCTTTCTTTCCTTTTTCCTCTAAATTCAAGCACTCATCAAATTTTTCTAATTCTTTTCAATGTACCAAATTGATTTCTTACTTTATAATCTGATTATTCTCATCTTGTACCTAGTGGTAATTAACTGTTGCCTGGATTATCCTGAGAGTCTTCTAATTTCTATCAAGAAGTTCCTTCTTCATGCCTCTGCCAAATTAACCTTTCTAAAACACCACTTCAATCACATTTTACCATAGTGTTAATAATTAGCATTCATATAGTGCTTTAAGGTTTGCAGAGCACTTTACAGAAATTATTTCATTTTATCTTCACAATAATCCTGAGAGGTAGATACTATTATTATCACCATTTTGCAGATGTGAAAACTGAGAGAGACATTTTGTATTTTGTCACACATCACACACCTACTAAGAAGCTGAGGCCACTTTGAGTTTAGTCCAGATCAAGCACTTTATCCAGCTCATGACCTAGCTTTTCTACTTCCAGCCCCAACTCTAGGTGAAAAAGTCTGGCATCTCTTACTGCCCCAATCTGGTTTCAGTTTACCCTTTCAGAAGTTCTAATATTAAAAATTAGATTACTCTCTATTTTCCAAACAGGGCTGGAAGTTGCCCATCTATGGACTTTTTACTCAAACAGTATCCTTCTCCTAAATTATTTTCCATTTTGCTCTCTCATTTACCTGTTGAAATCTTTCTTAACCTTGAATGCCCAACTCAAATGCTGCCTTCTCTCCTGTATTTCTGATTCTCTTTAACCCCCATAGAAATATTTTTTTTAATTTCTTCAGAATTTCTCTTCTTCACATAGGGAATAGTGCACATTCCATCCATGTAAAAGACTTATTTCTGTACAAATTTTATCTCCCTTGATACACTGTAAACCCTGTGAATGTCACTGAGTATGCCTAATTCTTATTTCTATCTTTGTATCTGATTCATCTTTGTGTAGCTACCTATAATATGTTTATTGAATTCATAGGCCTATGTTAGACCTAAAGCCTTAGCTTTTAATTTAAATTTTATTTTTTTTAAATCCCATTTAAGTTAAATCTAATCTCTTGCTGATTTTTGTCTTGTCAATAGTGTAGCATAGTGTCTGCTCTTTTTCTCTTTCCTCCCAAAAGTTTAAAAAAATTTTTTTTTCTCCCTTTCTAGGTTGTTCTGCATTACAAGTAAACCCAGTAGTTGAAACATCTATTTGTCAAAATACCCTGAAGGAGATCTGTGAATGTGACTCTGATGATTTTGTCATTGTGGGTAAGATCTGAAAATTCACATGGTATGTTTGTGCCAGTGTATTTTAAGAAGAGGTTAGACAATAATGTGGATTGTTGTCTTAACTGGCTATGGGATCTTGGGTAAATCAATTTGCTTCTCTGCCTCATTTTTTTTCACCTGTAAAATGAATGGGTTAGATTAGAAGATTAGGCCTCTTTTAGCTTTAAAATTTCTTTGATTCTAAGACTGATACTTTTTTTTTACAGATATCAATTGTATCTGTAGAAGGGGCAAGGAAAAGTAGATATTCATTGTAATGATCAGTGTAAGTGAAATAAACTCATTTTGTTCACTGACGCTTTTTTTCAGTTAGTAGTATTACAATAATTTTGTTAACATTTCAATTGTGGATTAAAAAATGCCTTTCCCTTTTTATTAAATTGTTATTGATATGTTGTTTTTACATCACTGACATTTCCTAATATAGCCATTTCTCCAACATCTCCCAGAGAGCTATCCCTTATAACAACAATTTTTTTTTAAAAAGAGGGATCTTCCTACCCCCAATTTAGCACATCTAATCACCAAATCAAACATGTGCCATATTCCATATCAATAGTCTGCAAAGAAAGGAAGTAGATGCATTCTCATGTCTCTTTTTTGGGGCCAAGCTTGATTATTATAATTTCTTTCTTCAAAATAGATTTTATATTTTGTTTTATGTCACTTTAATTTCCCTCTTAATTTCTCTCTCTTCCCTCTCCCAGAGAAGATATATATATATATATACATATACATAGATATGTAGCATATAATATTCCCTTATAACAAAGGTTTTTTTTTAATTGAAACATGAGGAAGAAAAAAATTAATAAATCAATCAATACTTTAAAAAATATAATGTTTGGACTAAGATTACTATAAAGGAGCAGGGTGTGGAGGAAGTGTCTACTCTATCTCTTTGGGGTGAAGCAGGTTCTTCCTTTCACAGCATTCCTTTTCAATTGCTTTATCTGGTTGTTCTTTCCACTTACATTGTTGTAATTGTGCACATTTTCCCCCTGTTTCTGTTTAACTTCACTTTGTATAAGTTTGTGTAAGTTTTTTATGCTTCCTCTATTTTTATCATATCCGTTATTTCTTACAGCACAGAAATACTCTTGGTATACATGTACCATAATTTGTTTAGCCATACCCGAAATGACAAGCATCTGCTTATTTCTAGTTTTTTGCTACCACAAAAAAAAGCTGCTTTAAAATATTTCAGCATACATTGTGCATTCCTTTTTCCTACTGCCTTCCTTGGGCATATATGCCTCACATTAGATTAGTGATTAAGGGCATTTTAGTGACTTTTTAAGTATAATTCAAACTGTTTTCCAGAATAGTTGGACTAATTTGCAACTCCACTATGTGTATATGTGTATATGTATTCATATGTGTATATATATATATATGCATATATAGCTCTGCATGTACATATATTCACATATCCACACACATATATACTCATATTCTTCTCTATGCATATATCTATACATATATTCATATACACACACATACATACATATACCATACACACAGATTTATGTTTATATACACATATATATAAAATCTCACAGGTATTGAAGTGACTACATTTTGTGGAATTGTTTTTTAAATCACTTTCCTAGGAGTTCTCTACTTTTTGTAAAAAGAGGAATTTAGAGAAACCTGAAGTCCAGAGATGTAGAATAATTTGACTCCTTTACTTATAAGTATCATTTACCAGTGTGAAGTTTGAGGAAGTTAGTTTGACGATTGTTTGAGTCTAATGTCTCTTTTCCTTGTCTTTCTAAAGAACTTGAAGACTTTGACAAAATCACAGAGACTTGTAGATGTTTCCTTGACCAGAATAAAAGGTAACTCCCTTACTTATGAGAAATTGGTCATTGGATATTGTCAGGGTTTTCCTTGAAAGTCTGATTATTCAGCTTTCAGTAGCCTGGGCTGAGTTCAGCTAGGTGGAACAGTAGGGATTCTTCCATAGGTGAGATACATCTAATTCAGGGAATGGGAAAATTTTATGGTAAATAGCAGTCATGGCCAAGTCAAACCAAAAACCATTCTAGCAAGTTGCCCTGGATTAATACACTGTCTTTTTTCACTTCTGCCTCCTTGACAAATATGGGAGGGATGCCAAGGGAACCTGGAGAATTGGGAGGAAGTCAGTATGTCTGGCAGCAGGGCAGGGTAGAGAGGCTCACCAGAGCAGTGTGGTATGGTGAAAGGAGTGATGACTTTGGAATCAGAGGACCTGAATTCATGTATTGTCTTTGTCACTTATCTTTTGTATGATTTTAGACACAATCATTTTGGGCCTTAGTTTCCCCATGTGGAAAATGAGGAGGTATATACTAGGTGATCACTAAGGTCCCAACCAGATCTATGATTTGGTGATTATACTTAGCAAATTAACATAGTTTGGAACTTTATTTATCTAACTTTCAGATGCATTTATGAGCCCCGCTACAACTCGGCTGAACTGATAGCAAAAGACCTGTACCAAGCTTTCTGTAGACGCTGTAGGTTGATAGAGTCTGACTTTCACCTGGCAGGCTCTCTCCAGGCAGATGGGTCAATAGTAAGTATGGGGGCCCAAAATATATTGACTTTACCTTGAAAGTTTTCTGACATCTTAACTTAATGATTTTTTTTAAACAAAAATTTATCAAGTGAAAATGACTTCCTTAGGTTCTGTAAACTTGTAAGAAAACAAAACATTTAAAAATACCAAGGAAGAACTTCAAGCTGTAATACTTGCAAGAAAAAGGAAAATTTGAGGCAGTTAACCACCTCCAGTGGAGGGAATAGCTTTGCAGAGTAATATATTAGATATATTTGAGGTTCACTTTTATTTTTGTCCAGAGTCTAGCGTATTTCCTAGCACATAATAACCATTTAGTAAATGCTTACTAATTTTTTCAAAGGTAAAGTATTTTTATTGGGAAAATACATACTGAATTTTTGCCAATTTATAAAAATGTGTTTTCATTTGTTGCTTATCCTAATTTTTCTCCTAAACTATAATTTAATTTGATAGTAAAGTCTTTCTCTTTTATATTTCTCAGGCTGTAAATGAAGATGGTTTTCAGAAAGACTTTGATTCCAGTTTGGATGTAGTTGAGGAGATAAAGTTTAAGTCCAGGATTAGAGGGACTGAAGACTGGGCTCCACCTAGATTTCAAATAATATTGAATGTTCATCCACCACTCAAGTAAGTTGAGTTGATATGTTGACCTCTTAATTATTCTTCTGTTTTCACCAATCAATATTTAACAAATTAGGGATCTTTTGGAAACTAAGTCATACAAAAAAGAGACATTGAAGTGTTTAGGTTTTTGTTTTTGTTTCTGTTTCTGGTTTTTTTTTTGGGGGGGTTGGGTTTTTTTTTGGTAGCTTGAATGGCTTGTTGCTGCTGTATTTGTCATAATACTTTTGATTTCTGAATGAACAAAAAAAATGAAAGGTTTTCTCTGTCACAAGAGTCTTTACATAATTTTGGAGAATTCATGTGGAGAAAAATAAAAAAGATAAGATGTTAACCTGACCAGGATTATACCAGTCCTTTTGCATCTTACTACAGTTAAACTATGTTTGGCTTGTGTTTGCTTCAGGATGTCACCTTTTAGGAAAGAAAATAACAAAATGGAGACTATCCAGTGAAGGCTATATTAGAATGGTGAAGGAATAAGGAAACAGCATGGGGAAGAAAAAACTTTTAGGGAGGGAAGGAAAGTGAATAAAAATTGTGTTTGGGTATTTGAAGGGCTCTCATGCATAAGAAGGATGACATTCTACTTGAACCCAGAAGGGAGAATTTAGGAGCATTGGGTAGAAGTTTAAAACAAGTCAATTTGATTTTAGGAAAAACTTCCTAACAATTAGATCTGCTGCAAATATGGCAGTGGATTTTCACTCAACTAAGGTCTTTAAGCAAAATTTAGATCATTACTTATCAATTATGTGGGAGAGGGAATTACTTTTCAAGGTAGTATTGGACTAGAAATCAGGGCTTCTTAAACTTTTTCTACTCACAGCCCCTTTTTGCCTGAGAAATTTTTACATAATCCTGGCTACAAAGGTATATAAAATAGGTATACAAATCAAACATTTACTGATAATAAATCATGATTTTGTGACCCCCATATTCAGTTATGAAACCCTAAGTGAGGTCATGAACCATAGTTTAAGAAGCTAAGGACTAGATGGCTTCTAAGTCCCTTTTTCGAACTCTGAGATTCTATGAAGAGGCTCAGGATGGCCTCATCTTCTGTTTTTTCTCTGTCTCTGAAGTAATTCATATGTAGGGCTAACTGAATTAACTTTATCTGCAGAATGAATGACTATCTCTAGGATCCAAAAGTAAGCCTTCTCTATGGGAAAGGGAGGGACATCATTTGGGGGAAGTACACTATATTTTTTTGAGGGCCATTTCTGCCAGAAATTAGACACTAGCCTTAGATAAGCTTTATAACATACCTAGAAATATAGATTACATTCAGAATGATTCAGTGTTAGACATAGCTCAATAAAACAAGATGATCTTTCCTTAAGAATATTGGTTAGTTATGGCTTTTTGCCCTATTGAATATCTTTGTTTAAATGTTTCATATTTATGTCTTTTACGTATGTGTGTTTGTGCATGTTGTTAAGATACCTTGGAATGTAGTCACTAAATAATGAGTTTTATTTTATGCTTCTCTATTCATTGTGATCCTTTATCTGTATCTTGAGAAGTTCCTTAAGGAATATGTATGGTAGTTTCACAATTGAGGTATGTGGACTTCTTCCTAAGGTGTTGGACACTTTGTATTATTACTTATAAAGGCAACCTCTTCCTTTCTTCCTTCCTTCCTTCCTTCCTTCCTTCCTTCCTTCCTTCCTTCCTTCCTTCCTTCCTTCCTTTCTTTCTTTCTTTCGGCTGAGGCAATTGGGGTTAAGTGACTTGCCAAGGGTCACACAGAAGGCAACCTTTTTCTATATCAGCGTACTATGATCTCTGGGCTCTACAGGTACTTTTTTTCTGTGATAAGTCAAGTTTCAGGTGTTTCAGAAAGTCTCTGCTCATTGATGGTTAGGTATATACAGTGGAAGCAATGTTTCAAATTTTGGTCAGGATATATGTGCCTTTCTTAGATCCAATCGCTTCTCTGTTGATTCTTTCAAAGGCAAAATCATTCCAAAGTACAAAAACAGTCAGTATTATTCTATCCCTATCCATTCTCTTCAAGTTTAATTGTTTCTATTCTGTGTCACAGAAGGGATTTTGTGGTCTCCAACCAAAACTTTTCCTGTGCTGGCTGTGGAACACCAATAGAACAGAGTAAGTCTGGCTTAGCGTAACTGACTAATTATTCAAAAAGTAATTGTGAAAAATAACAATAACCTGCAGTTGAAGTTCTCCTTTATATAACAATATTTTCTTTATTTAACAAATGCTATTTTCTAAGTGGAAATTTTTTAAGGGATATCTTTTTCATTGTTCTCCCCATAGCCCCTAAATCCAGTAGACATAGTACTTAGTGAATTATCTACATTTGTCCATCTCCATACCATTATATAAAAAATAAGCCTGGCAGCATTTTCATGCTAACAAACAAGACTGTGTTTACTGGGGCAACTAAGTGGTACAGTGGATAGAGCACTGGGCCTTGAATCAGGAAGATCTTAATTAAAAAATGACCTCAGATACTTAACTTGCTATGTGATTCTAGGCAAATCACTTAATCTCTGTTTGCCTCACTTTCCTCTGTAAAATAAGGGTAATAATAGCACCTTCCTCCCACAGTTGTTTTGAAGTCCAAGTGAGATAATAAGTGTAAAATCCTTAGCACAGTGGCCTTTAGGAATAAAGCCCCTGTGAGAGAATTTTGATACATTTTTTCCCCTTTAAAATAAAAATGTCAGAATTATCCATGCATATGTTTTGAAAAATAAAAAGCTTCAATAAAAAAAATGTAATCTTGTATATCAAAAAATGAGGGGCAATTTTTGGTTTGGAAATGTATAGTTTTCCCTTGTTTTGCTCTAAAATTTTCCTGCCTCTCCTTTAATTCTATGGTTTTCTTGCCATCTCTTCCTTCCTCATCCACTCTCTCCCTCTCTTATAATATAGTAGTAAAAATAACTGTAGCTAATATTTATATAGTACTTTAAGGATTATAAAACATTTTCATTATATTATCTCATTTGAATACATTGTACAGATGAGGAAACTGAGACTTGGCAAATGAAATGATTTGCTTTCAGCCCAGAGTTGAGTGTGAGGCAGGATTTGAACCCTAGTTTTCCTAGTTTCCAGTCTAGCACTCTATCTATTGTGACATCTAGCTCCCTAAATTTATGTCATCTATCACATATTTGAAAATCTTCTATGGCAAAATTTCTGTTATATAGAATGACTGCATTCTAAATTAGACCATTTTTCAAGTGACGAACTTGGAGGGAGAGAGGAAGGGAAAGAAGGGGGACAATTATTTTGACAATCGGCATTTATTTTCTTTTAAAAAATTGAAACACAAAGTAGAAAGATTGGTAGACTGAGTTATCAGATTGAGTTTGAGTGAAACCTCTGATAGTCCAGCTATAGTACTATATATATAAGTCACTTCATCTCTGCAAGGTTCCATTTGCCTCATCTATAAAATAAAGAGATTTATGCCTATAGTATCTACCTCACAAAGCTGTTGTGCTTTTCAAGTAAATTAATACATGTAAAGTACTTTGCCAGGTCTAACATGCTGTCAGCTGTTTTTTTTTAAATTAAATTAAATTTTTTATTTTTTTGTCTTGCTTGAGGCATGTATGGACCAGGGCTTCCTCCCTGTATTAGATCTGCCTTTTCTCAGTGTCTTAAGGCCAAGGCCAGTATTTCACTTCCCCAATTATCAGCTGGGATTATAGTTTCTCTGAAAGCCTTTTTTGCTGACTTTGTTAGTCTTTGGACATTTAGTAACAGTTGAAGAAGCATGCAGTTTTGGAGATGATTATAATTTCATGTATATCACAATAATGGTTGCTGTTTAATTATAAAGCTATCCGGGTGCAGTGGATAGAGCCTGTCAGGAAGAATTGAATTCATATTGAATTCATATTCTCAGATACTCATTAGATATGTGACCCTGGACAAATCATTTAATTTGTTTGCCTCAGTTTCCTCATCTATATAATGAGATAATAATAGCACCTATACCCCAGGGTTGATGTGAAAATCAAATGAGATAATAATTTTAAAATGTTTAGCAAAATGCCTGGCACATAGTTCTGTATAAATGTTATCTATTGTTACTATTATCATCTCATTTTATCTGCATGGAGATAATATAAGTAGCCTTCTCTCCATTTTACAGATGAAGAATTAAAGTTTAGGTAAAGGCACTTACCTAGAACCATACAATTTGTAAGTTTCATGAGTAGGACCTGCAATTCTAAACCGAATGTTCTTTCTTTTATACCATAATATTCCCTTTCTGAGTCTTAGTTTGCCTTTATGTGTCTGTTTCAGAATACATTAAGAGACTTCGCTATTGTGATTACCTGGGGAAGTATTTCTGTGACTGTTGCCACAATTATGCAGAATCTTACATCCCTGCCCGGATCCTCATGAAATGGGATTTCCGCAAATACCACGTCAGTAAATTTTCTAAGCACCTCCTGGACAGCATATGGCATCAACCCTTGTTCAATTTGTTGTCCATCAGTCAAAACCTATATTCCAAAGCCAAGGAACTGGATCAAGTCAGGGTAAGCTCTTGGATAAGAAGATGGATTATTGAAAGCTACTGGAATCTCCAAAAACCAAGGACAGTGGATTTATGCCTTTGATTTTTTTTTTCTGGGACATTACCACTATATGTCTCATTTCCATTCCTTTTCTCTGTTCCTGAAGTTCATGGTCCTAGTTCAGGCCTTTGTCCATCCATCCCTAGCCTACTGCAATAACCTCCTAAGGAGACTCCCTGCTCCCAACCTCTTCAGTATCCTGTATAACTCTCAAAATAATATCCTTAAAGTACAGGGCTGACAATGTCATCCTCCAAACTCAGAACCTTTAGTGGTTCCTCACTGGTTTCAGAATAAGATACAAATTCCTTAGCCTGACACTTAAGATACATGCATCTCCATTTTCAGCTTTGTTTTCTTCATTCTGTATTCCAGCTAAATAGGCAGAATGCCAGGCTTAGAGTCAGGAAGAGAACTGAGTTCAAATTTAGGCTGTATGATCCTGGGCAAGTTTCCCTTGTTTGTCTCAGTTTCTTTATAAAATGGGGATGGTTGTTGTGAAATAATTGTAAAGAGTGCCTAGCACCTAGTAAGAACTATATAAATATAAATTATATATACTAAGTTGTTTCTCAAACCCAGCAATCCATTTCCCACTTCAATACAGTCTGTCTTCCATGTCTGGAATGAACTATCAGAGTTCTTGTTTTTTGTAGAGGGTCAGGGTCCAGTGCCACCTCTTCTATAAAATTTTCCGTTATTTCCCAACCCCTCACTCCCAAACCCCCAACTCCACCCCACTTGTTGCCTCTCTATTTAACTTGCACTTATTTATTTGTTCATAAGTTATATTCCTCTAGAAAAATGTATGCTCTTTCCAGGGGAGGGACTGTGTATTTTTTTCCTCAGTACCTTGCACATAGTAGATACTTAATAAATGCTTATTGAATTGATATTATAACTTGTCAGAGCTTTCAACTGTAATAATATCTAATGTTTATTAGCACTTGGAGGTTTACAAAGTATTTTGTATATATTAACTCTAGTTCTACATGGCAACCCTGTGAGGTTGGAGTTATTCTTCTCTGAATTTAGCAGATGAGAAAACTGAGGTTGAGATAAATTAAGTGACCTGTTTAGGGTCACATAACTAATAAGTGCCTGAAGCATGATTTGAATTCATGAATTGAGCTCTTCTCTTTATCACCTAGTTGAATGTGAAAAAATGACTGTATTTAAGTAGGCAGGGAAATGTCAAGATTGACTTTTAAATTGTAGTTCTTTGCTGTCTGTGCTCACAGTCTGTGATTTTCCCCTCAGTATTATTTGAGTAATAATGCCTTTGTTATTTTGGACCTTAGGAAATCCAAGAGAAGCTTGTTCAGATTAAGAAGCTATTAAAGACCTGCAGATTTGCTGAAAGGTACTCTTTTGAGTAGAATATCCTCAGGAATGTGAGGTGGGGAGAATTAATAGCTGGTCCCTGCCTTTTAACTGGTCTTTCATCTCATTGCATTTAATCTATCCAATGATACATTCTGTTTGTTTTAGTTAAAAAAAATTAATCACTCTTTCAAAAAACATTGAAATCCCTATCATATGTAAGGCATTGTACAGAGTACAAGGAGTGAGATGGAGTTGAGGATAGAGATAATAGAAAAAGCCTAGAGCTCTTATCCTCAAGAAGGTCACAATCTAGTAGGAAGAGATAAGAATAATTCAAACAATTTGGTAAATGCCTGATAGAGTTCTCTCTTCTCTCTCCCCCTTCCCTTTGCCCCTTTCTCTCTCTCTCTCTCTCTCTGTCTGTCTCTCTCTCTGTCTCTCTCTCTCTCTGTCTCTCTCTCTGTCTCTCTCTCTCTCTGTCTCTCTCTCCTTCCCTCTCTCCCCCTCTCTCTATAACCCCTCCACACACTTTGGTATATATAGTAAGTACATAAAAGGGAAAGATCCTTTCCCAAATGTACAGAAAAGATTTCATGGAGGGAGGTGGTTTCTGAATCAAGTTTTAATGACTAAGATTTCAATAAATAGATGTGAGATAAGGATTATTTTAGTCATAAGAAATGGCAAAAATTTGGAGATGGGAAAGTGCAGAATTTCAGGAGACACAGAGTAGTCTAGTTTGGTTGAAGGTATGTATGGATGAGGGGGTGGATAAGCATTACACCTACTACTAGTGCTTCACAAATATTATCTCACATCATTATACATAGCAATAACAAGACAATACGATGATCAGTTCTGATAGACATAGTTCTCTTCAACAATGAGATGATTCAAACCAATTCCAATTGTTCAGTGATGAAGAAAGCCATCTACACCCAGAGAGAGGCCTGTGGGATCTGAGTGTGGACCACAACATAGCATTTTCACGTTTTCTGTTGATGTTTGCTTGCATTTTGTTTTCCTCCTCAGCTTTTTTTTTTTCTTTCTAGATCAGATTTTTCTTGGGCAGCAAGATAACTATATAAATATATATACATATATTGGATTTGTCACATATTTTAACATATTTAACATGTATTGAACTACCTGCCATCTAGGGGAGGGGGTTGGGGGTAGGAGAGAAAAATTTGGAATAGAAAATTTTGTAAGGGTCAATGTTTAAAAATTACCCATGCATATGTTTTATGAATAAAAAACTTTAATAAAAAAATAAACTCATTGACCAAAAATACCAAAACAAAATAAAACAACCCCCCCCCAAAAAAGAAATATTATCTCATTTGAACCTCACAACACTGTGACTTACCCAGAGTCATATAGCTAGTAAATATCTGAGGTTAAATTTGTTCTAAGGACTTCCTGACTCCAGACTCAGGGTGCCACCCAGCTACCAGAAGCACAAGGTATATGTAGGGGAAGGGTGTGAGGAAAAAGTAGCTCAGCATTTCTTTTTTACAGCTTCTATGAGATGAGGAAAACATGAAAACTGTTGCAGGAAGCATTTTTCTTTAGTTAATGTGTGCCTTACATAGAGGATTTCTCAAGATTTCCTGAAGTATCCACATCAATGTTTTGCCAAGACTGACTTGAGGATAAAATACCTTTCCCTTTACCAGACTCTGCTCTCCATTTTGGTTTGCCCTCCTTGGAGGGACAGTCTAGCCTTATTCACCACTTTCAATTGCTTTCTTTAGCTCTGTTGATTTTTCAACCAAACAAATAACGTGGGTCACCAAAGCGAATTTAGGGATTAGTACAGAAGTTTCATTTTGCACTCAGACCACACATTGTCTTTTTTTTTTGACCTTTTTCTTTGACAACAATATTTGAATTAATTTGCTAGAATGATTTCAGTCTTCTTACTATTAGTCCTATGCATCACATTTGATGGTCAGTAGTTTTATTTGAGTAATACTTTTAAAATCTTTTATAATATACTTTTGTCATGCCTGAGTTTTCTTATATCTGTCACTCTGTGCCTTTGTCTCTGCCTCTGTGTCTTCTTTCTGGCTCTCATCACTGTCTCTCTGCCCCTTGTTACTGTCTCTTATCTCTCTCTGCCCCTTGTCACTGTCTCTCATCTCTGTCTCTCTATCCCTTGTCACTGTCTCTTATCTCTGCCTCTCTGTCCCTTGTCACTGTCTCTTATCTGTCTCTCTGCTCCTTGTTACTGTCTCTGTCTTATCACTGTCTCAGACTCTTATCTCTGTCTTTCTGCTCCTTATCACTGTCTCTGTCTTATCTTTGTCTCTCTGCACCTTGCCACTGTCTCTGTGTCTTGTCTCTTTCTCTCTGTATCTTGTC
>JAJPUD010008580.1:0-44259 GCA_023553655.1 Myrmecobius fasciatus | reverse complement strand
CCTTGCCACTGTCTCTGTGTCTTGTCTCTTTCTCTCTGTATCTTGTCTCTGCCTCTAGTCTCTCTTTCTTCCCCTTGCCACTATCTGTCTTATCTATGTCTCTTGTCTCTATCTCTCTGCCTCTTTGTCCCTTGCCACTGTCTCTTATCTCTCTCTACTCTTTATTACTGTCTCTGTCTTGTCACTGTCTCAGCCTCTTCTCTGTTTTTCTGATCCTTATCACTGTCTCTATGTCTTACCTCTGTCTCTCTGCACCTTGTCACTGTCTCTGTGTCTTGTCTCGGCCTCTAGTCTCTGTCTCTCTTCCCCTTGACACTGTCTTATCTATGTCTCTTGTTTCTATCTCTCTGCTTCTCTGCTCCTTGTTACTGTCTCTGTCTTTTCACTGTTTTAGCCTCTTATCTTTGTCTTTTTGTTCCTTATCTCTGTCTTGTCTCTGTCTCTCTGCCCCTTGTCACTGCCTCTGCTCTTTGTCATTGTCTCTGTGACTTGTCTATGTCTCTTATCTCTGCCTCTCTGCCCATTATCATTGTCTCTGTGTCTTGTCTGTATTTGTGTTTTGCCTGTCTTTTTGTATCTTGTCTCTGTCTCTGAATCTTTCTTTGTGTCTCTGCCTGTGTTTTCTCTGACTTTACACAGAATCAGTGTACTCAGTACTATTTGCTTGGGTCTCTATTTATATTAGGGAATTAGAAGGGTGAACTAGAGCAGTAGAAGATAAACTAGGATTTTTATCTGTTTCTTATTATATAGAAAACTAAACTGACTTGTAAAATGACCTGGAATTCTATGCTTTATCTCCTCCCCATTCCCTCTAGGGTATTAAAAGATTTTGAGCAGGTGCCAGGACACTTGACAAATGAACTCCACCTGTTCTCTCTGGATGACCTCCTCAAGATCAAAAAGGGACAATTGGCTGCTGTTCTGAGAGTACTTTTGAAAGCCTCCCTTGTTCATGTGGACAGCTGTGAAGTAAGAAAACCCACCTCCTACAAAAAAATTTGTAAGGTCTGGGCTCAATACTCAAAGCTCCAGGAAAGCCTGGATTAAGGACATAAGGTTTTATCTTCCCTTACATAGGAGAGGCAATATGGGATGTGGAGAAAGTAAGAATGTGGAAATGGGGAAATCTTGGTTTAAATACCAACCTTCACACTCACTAGGTATATATTCCTTGACAAAATAAAGTCATTTAGCATCTCTAAACCTTAGTTTTCACATCTGTGAAATGGATATAATTCTTTCTGTAGAACTTTCTTCAGATGTTATTGTGAGACCCAAATGAGATTGTGTGTGTGTAAAAGATTTTTGCAAGTTTTAAATGCAAATCTTAGCTACTTAGTACCTTATTTTTTTCACCTTTATTTTTTAAACAGAATTCAGATAGAAATAGTCTTGGGACAAGTTCTTATCCTGCTATAGTTATTTTATCATTTATGTTCTGTTGAATATAGAACAGGTAGATAAAGAACTGCTTTTTGGAAGAGTAAATAGATAAAAGTTTTAGAAAGTAAGCTCCTTTTCTTGTAGGTTTACTGAAAATACTTTTGGGATAACTCCAATGGTAGACAAGCTGGTGTGATAAAATGTGGCTCTTCCTGTTCCTGTATGGTTTTGATTTCATCAGCAATATCTTTATTTTGAAAGTTTTCCTTTTACTTGGAAAATGTAGCTTGGAAATTCTGAGTATTTGTTTGGGTGAGGCTGACTAAAGTTAAATCAACTACACAAAAACATCAAGAGGTTCCATGAGTATCTAAATTGAATTCTTCTCTGTCCAAATAGATAAATATTCTTTTTTTCCTGAGGCAAATGGGGTTAAGTGATTTGCCCAGGGTCACACAGCTAGGATGTGTAAAGTATCTGAGACCAAATTTGAACTCGGGTCCTCCTGATTTCAGCACTGCTCCACTTAGCTGCCCCAAGAAATAGTCTTGCAAAAGATAAAGTACTTCTCTAATTCCTAATTCCTTATTAGAATATAAGCTACCTTGTTCTTATGGATCATAGATTTAGAGCTAAAAGTTTAAGAGGTCATCAAGATTGACCTCATCATTTTAAAGATAGGAAACAGAAGCAGGTTAAATGAATTGCCCAACACTACCTTGAAAGAAATTGATGTACAGGACTTGAAAGTCAAAAGCTCCAAAGGCAGGGTTCTTTTCATGATATCCCATTGACCATCTCCTTGGGAAAGCTAGATCCTCTTCTTTTAATGATCAGGTTACTTACCACTAGAGGACAGGAAAACAGGTTGTTTCAAAAATGGTCTTTTTCACTCCCCCTCATAGTGAGACCAGTGAATAGCTACAAGTTTTCTGGATGTCAGCATAGCATTAGAAATGAGAATGATAGTTTACTGAGTCCTTCTTTTCCAGCTATGTCAAGGAAAAGGGTTCATTTGTGAGTTTTGTCAAAATCCAGCTGTAATCTTCCCATTCCAGATGACGACATGCAAAAGATGCCCAGGTATTTTTGAACACATAGCTATTTCTTAAAATGTAAAATAGTGATTTGGGAGTTTGCATATTTTTGCTGGGCTGTAGGAAATAAAACATTTGGGTTAAATGTGGGTCAGATCATTTTGGTACACAGTGGATCAATAGAATTTATATGGGTAAACAATAGCTTGTTTCTGGGATCTGCCCTCTTAACGACTGATTTTTGACAAAAGGAAAGTGGTATTTCCTCCATACTTCTTAATGGACTGGGAGGCTGCTAGAAGGGAATTTGGACCTTTCTCCCTTCATCTGAGACTTATCTTGGGCGCTCATTTGGAATTTTCTCATTGCTCTTTGTTCTCTAATGGAATTGGGGTGGGGGAGAGGTATGTTTTTTATGGTCCTCTGGATCTCCTTTTTCCTGTACTGTTTGAGGATCATCTTGTCATTGAGGGGGGAGTAGGAAATATATTTCAGTGATTTTGGGGGGTATACTTTTTGGTTTCCTTAAGAACCCAAATGAAATCTCACATTTAATCTATTAATGACTTTCATATTTTCAGCTTGCAAAGCTTGTTTTCATAAACAATGCTTCAGATCAGCAGACTGTCCCAAGTGCTTGAGGATCCAAGCTCGAAGGAAGCTTTTGCAGAGTTTGCCCTCTGTGGCCATTTGAAATCAAAAGTATTGTCTGGATGACTGCAACTTCCCACATATATCAGGGAAGCTATTGGGCTTGCCTACCATTGGTAATGTTGTTTTAGACATTGTATGTTGTGTTTAAAGAAATGAACTTGTTGAGCACTGTGTTCTTTTGTATATATTTAATTTAAAAAGTACAAATACTTGGTTTTCCAAGTGGGGCTTTGTAACTACTAATAACTTGGTTTAAAAAAAAAGAATATTATTTCATATGGGATTGACTTTTTGCTGCTAAAAGATTTTTTAAAAGTATTTTGATATTTCTTAAATTGTATTTGATGAAAAAATCTAGTTTTGCTGTTTATACAAAGTACAGTTTCAAAATGATTCTCTATTTTTAAAAAGCAAGTTTTAAGTGTTGGAATAAATTTCTGAGTTTCTCTTTCTTGAAAACTTGATTGTGTGAAATTGACTAAATACTGTACTTTCATTAAAATAAATGCAATATCAGAGCCTGTTTTTTGTAATCACCATCATTATCGTCATAATCATCATCCTCATCATTATTTCTATCACTGCTAATATTAAGCATAGTCACTAAGACCTGGAATCTACATGTAAGTTCTACAATTGAGAAGACTTAAGTTTAAATCCCAGTTCTATTACCTGAAACTTTGGACCTCAGTTTCCTTATCTATAAAATGAAGGGGCTAGATTAAATTATTTCCAATGCACCTTTATTTCATTATCTGGATCAGACTCTTGTGCCCCAAAGTGAAGTGCATATTTTCCCTAATCCAGGCTTTCAGTATGTAGGGAATCCTCCACCTGATATAAAGGCCAATTTCATATCAACCAGCCAGTCCTTCAGGGGGCAATGGAAACTTTGGGCATATGTCTGTAATTTGAAGCAGTTACCACAAGATGGCACTCTTTTTTTTTTTTTTTTTTTTTTTTTTACTAGTAGCACAGATCAGCAACCTGGATTTATTCACTTAAATGGATAGAGAATATAATTAGAAAAGCTGAAAGAAAATAAATTCTAGTGAATTAGATAATCATAGCACTCATTTTTACTATTCTGATGTTTCATCTAAACATTAAACTAGTCTGGATCATGACAGTTGCATAATGTTTTAATTTAATGGATCACTTAATTTATCACTTTTAAATCTCAAAATATAGGTTCTATATTCTACCTTTATTTAGGGGGTGGTGTTGGAAGTGTGAGTGTGGGATTGTAGCAATATGGGGAATAACTAATCTTGAACAATACATGCTTCTTGAAATTAGGGACTATTTCGTTTTTTTTTTTTTTTTCTTCCTTAATAGCCTCACTTCTTCCCCCTGAAAGAAGTCTCAGGAAATTGCTTGGGGATACTAAGTAGCTGTAAACTGCAATAGCCACTATAAAGAAGTTTGATTTGAACAGAGTTTATCCTATACTAAGACCAGCCTTCTACCCCTGATATCATGCTTCTTTTCACCCCATTTTTACAGATGAGGAAATGGAGATTCAGAAAGGTTACATGACTGATTCCATGATAACAACATAGTCAAGTCAAATCAATAAGCATTTATTAAGTGCCTACTATGTGCCAGACACACTACTAATTTGCCTAGGATCCTAATCTAGTGGGGGAAGCAGCATGACAGCAATTAGGTACAAGCCAGACATAAACAATATAATAAAGATAATCCCAGTTGGAAGAAGGCTCTGGCATTATAAAGTGAAAGCCTTGTGGAAAAGGCTTTTTTAGCTGAGACTAGAAGGAAGTCAGGATACAGAAATAGGGACGGAGAGTATTGCAAACACACAGGACAGCCAATGAAACTGAACAGTTGGGATATGAAAAACCATATGGTATGCAGAAGGGAATAAAGTGTAAGAAAATTGGCAGTTGGAAGGAGTCAAGTTATGAAGGGTGATAAATGTCAAATAGGATTTTATATTTATATTACAATCCCTATATAGTAATAGGGAGTCACAGGAGTTTATTAAATCTATCATTAAATGATAGACCTGTGCTGTAGGAATATCATTTTGGCAGTTGAAAGGAGAATGGTAAAAAACTGAGATGGAGAGATGAACCAAAAAATTAGTTTAAAGATCTAGGTATGAGGTAATAAGGGTCTGCACCTTAGTGATGGCAGAATCTGAGAAGAAGAAGGGACAGATGGGACAAATGTGATGAAAGTAAAATCAATAGGACTTGACAACAGATTAGATATGAGGTAGGGTGTGTATGAGAGACAGGAATCAAGGATGATGCTGAGGTTTTGAGCCTGGGTGATTGAGAATATGGTGCCCTCAATGGGCATAGGAAAGTTAGAGGGGTAACTTTGAGGGGAAAACTGAACAATGAGTTCAGTTTTGTTTCTTTTTTTTATTAAAACTTTTTATTTGCAAAACATATTCATGAGTAATTTTTCAACACTGACCCTTGCAAAGCCTTTTGTTTCAAAATTTTCTCTCCTTCCTCCCACCCTCTCCCCTAGATGGCAGATAGTCCTGTTAACTATGTTAAAATATATGACAAATCCAATATATGTATACTTATTTATACAGTTATCTTGCTGTACAAGAAAAATCATATCTACAAGGAAAAAAAAAACCTGAGAAGGAAAACAAAATGCAAGCAAACATCAACAGAAAGCATGAAAATGCTATGTTGTGGTCCACACTCAGATCTCACAGGCTTCTCTCTGGGTGTAGATTACTTTCTTCATCACTGAATAGTTGGAACTGGGTTTGAAACATCTCATTGTTGAAGAGAGCCATGTCCATCAGAATTGATCATTATATTTTCTTCTTGTTGCCGTGTATAATGATCTCCTGGTTCTGCTCATTTCACTCAGCATCAATCAGTTCATGCAAATCTCTCCAGGCCTCTCTGAAATCGTCCTGCTGGTCATTTCTTATAGAACAATAATATTCCATAACATTCATATACCATAATTTTATTCCACCATTCTCCAATTGATGGGCATCCATTCAGTTTCCATTTTCTAGTCACTACAAAAAGGGCCGCCACAAACATTTTTGCACATTTGGGTCCCTTTCCTTCCTTTAAGATGAGTTCAGTTTTGGAGATGTTAAATTCAAGATGTCTGTGGGACACCCAATTTGACATGCCCAATGGTCTATTGGAGATATGAGACTAGAGCTTAGGAGAGAAGTTAGGCCTGAATAAATAGAACTGAAAATCCTCTATATAGAGGGGATTAATGGAAACCTTGGGAGGTGATGAGATGTCAAGGCATAATAGTATGGAAGACAAAAGAGAGCCAGGGACAGAGTCTTAGGGGACACCTACAGCTAGTGTTGATGAACTGGATGAAAATTTGGCAAAAGAGATTGAGAAGTGTTCAGACAGGGATAGCAGTGTAACGAAAGCCTAGATAGAAAAGAAAGTAAAGGAGGAGAGAGTATAACTATCAAAGGCTCACCAGAGAGGGTGAGAATTGAGAAATCGCAGTTTGGGCAGTTAAGAGACCATTGGAGAGTGCAGCTTCAGTTTGTGATATTTAAAAATTTTGAGAGACATGGTTTCTGGTTATTTAGTCATTTTATTAATAATGCCAGCATATTTATTAATAAAAAATGGTCATTTGACCATCTCTTTTACCCCTCATGTTGGTGGACTTACAGTTTATATGCTTTTGAAAAAGAAGGTATTCCCAAGGGGTGGCAACCAACTCTGATCGATTAACAATTAATGAGAAAATGAGTATTATAATGAGAACTTGGGCTGTTTTACAATGATGGTCTTGAGGTATGAAACTTTTGGATCACCCAAGTGTGGGTCAAAGAGACTTACAAGTTTCCATGTCACTGGTCTGACAAGAGAGGATTCACATTTTCTCAGACCTGACTGAGCAAGCACAATGAATAGGAATGCACCTATTCCTAAACTTAGAATTTCTTTTACTGTCTAATTAGATTTCAGCCACCTTGGCTAGTTATGACTTTGAGAGAGATTTCTCACACTGATTGATTTCTGTTTGAGGAAGTAGAAAAGAGAAAAAAAAGAAAAAACTCTTGGAACTGATTCCATAATTAGTTATTAATGTATGAGAGAAATTATCACTTCTCTCAAGTTGAATAATGAGGAAGCCATACTTCAGAATTGAGAGTAAGAGGAAAGGAAGTAGAGACATGAATTGTATATAGCTTTCTCAGAGACTATAGTCACAAAAGGGAAGAGAGAGATAGAGGTAGAGGGGATCCCCAAACTTTTTTGAGGATGGGAACAATACGCGTTTGTTTGTAGGCTAAAGAGAAGCAGCCAGTAGACAGGGAGATATTGAAGATGAGTGAGAGAATGGGGAAGAAAGAGGGAATAATCTGCTAGAGATGATAGAAAAGAATCATTCGTGCCTGTGGCCTAGCAAGAACTATCTCATACGAGATAGTTGAAGATGAATATAATGGTTGAAGGCTTCTAGGTAATAGGACATGAAGAAGGGAAAAGAGGGACCTCTTGGTGAATGGTTTCATTTTTTTCAGTGAAATTTGAAGCTGAAGGGGAGAACAGGAGTCTTAGGAGCTAGTATCAGAGGTATGATTTAATCCCAGGGTTCCTGATCCAAGTCTTGGTACTATATTATAATGCCTCTGTGTTCTTACACAGAGTCTTATTAGATTTCTAGTTCTGGTAGGTTCTATCAAGCTAGAGATCATTTAAGGTTTAGCTCAATATACAACTCTTAGAAGTATGACAGGTTAAGATTAAAGTCTAGATACTTGATCTACTTCCCTCAATTTACCCTTTCCAACTTATCCCCTCTCCACCAAATGCTAGTTACATAAAAGAATATCACATATAGTGAATAACGAGTAAACCCATCTTATCCAAGGGAGGTCTTCGCTCAGCTATCTAGAATTACAAGCCTTGCAAGTCAAGAGACATGATGGAGCCAGTTCTTCTACACATTTGCAGCCCAGAGGATTCCATTCTTTCCCTCAAAAATCTTTTTTTTTCTTTACTACCTCAGTTTTCTCATTAGTAAAAATGCTCAAACTACCTCACTGAAAAGAGAAACGAGTTACTTAAAGTCATAGAATCTTTAAGTGATGGTTCAGTTCTTCAAACATTCATTATATACATTATGTTTGCAAAGCACTGTTCTTGGTGTTGGTGGAGATACAAAATTTAGATAAGACATTGTGTCTAAGATATGGTCTAATAGCTGTCCTGGTCTAATAGCTAAGCATTGAATCCAAGTCTTCTGACTCAAAAATTGAGTGACTATTCAATCATACTATAGTGACTATTTTAAATTGTCTAAACTGTTGTTGCCAAACAGGAAATATAAAGATTCCTGTTTCTACTCCTATCTATTCTTTTTCCCACTGGTGGAGGATCAGGAATAATGGATTTTCACACATACACACACAATATTTTATCAATCTGTTCAGCTCTTAAGAAAGCTGTTAATAATTTGGTTACTGATGACACTTATTTAAAAATTGTTTCTTTTAAACAGTTGTGAACATAGAGAAAGTAGCAAACCAATTTTTTACACAAATATGATGGCTCTACCCTCCCTTTCTGCTCACTCTCACCTCAAATACTTTATATGTCTTCTGCCTTTGGATGCACTTGTAGGCTTGCATATTTTCCCAATAATGATTTCAGGGTCAAGCTATGAGTATTGTGTGAGTATAAGATTTATGGTAAGGCTTCTGTTTTTTCTGAGCGCTCTGATAGATCATGTATGTAGCTCTTAGTTTAAAATAAAGATGTGCTTGCATCAATTAGAAAAAATGATGCATTTTTGCATCATTATTTTATGAGGAAGAGAGCCACTTGTGAAATGTCTTGGAAGATTCAGGTCCTCTCTATTTTGGGTTTTAAAATCTTCTTTCCCAGGGTAGTTAGATGACACAGTAGATAGAATACCAGCCCTTAAGTCAGGAGGACCTGAGTTCAAATCTGGCTGTAGATACTTAACACTTCCTGGCTATGTGACTCTGGTTGCCTCAGCAAAAAAATAAATAAAAATAAAAATTTCTTTCCTAAGATGATACAGAGGTGGCTCAGCATCTTTACAGATATTAACCAACTCCAGGCAATAAGGGTGTCACTGTATGTAACAGTTTTCCTGAGCTATACCTATTCTTGCCTGGACAAAGAAGATGTTAACTTATCACAAAATCATTGTCTCATGACAGCACAATTTGATTGGCAGCTTGGCATAAGATTGATATCTAATTGGCATAAGATGGGTCCTTAGACTGATGGATTTCACAGGTTTGTCTTTAGTAGGCACTCTCTTCTAGAAATCAGCATCTCCCAGCAGCCATGACCCTAATGCAGTTAGCCACTAACTTTCTGCCTTTCTTTCTTGATAACTGATTCCGTTAGGTGACATTCCTAATCAATCACTGAGTATTTATTAAACATTTATTATCTACCAGGAATTGCATTGTAGATGCAAGGACAACATTTAAAAAAAAATCCCTACTTGCTATGATCTTACAAGTTAATGGAGAATTTAGTAATCACTGTTTACCAATGCAGAGAGCCTCATGCAAATGGCTCTGAGATCAAATTACATGAGTTTGAAATTTATTTGTGGCCTTATAGTTTGCCAAAGGGCTTTATGTGTATATATATATATATATACATATATATGTATGTATATGTATATATATATATATATATATATATATATATATATATAAACTCCTGAAAAGGGGGCTGACTGATCATAAAACTCCCTGGAATGACCTTTACCGGTTTTTGGAGAGAGTAAACTAACTAGAGATAAGCACTTGGATACTGTGGCAATAGATTTGGGGGACAGAAATATTGCCTGTACTATGGCAGTCATACCAAGGCATAGTAACTAGTATCTGCCACATTTGCAGTTTTCTTTTGTAAGATCTTTAAAGATGACCTCCTTATTATTGGGTAAACTGGGAGATATATGGGACTATAGATATATTCTCTCTGACACTAGTTGCTGAGAGAAACAAATTAACTAAGTGAAGAACATGTGCAGACTCTACCTTGACTACTCTTGCTTCCATCTGTGTTTTTCTTAAATTTATTTTGTTAGTACATTTGTTGGTTTTTCATAAATATTTTTGGTAAACCCTGTCCTTATGTTATTGGGTATTCCTTTGTTTGCAGCATTTGTTTGTAACATGAGGGCTCAATGGGAGCCACACAAGAAAGGGATCTTTTCTACCCCAGAGCTAGGAGCTCCATCCCCAGCCCACTGATAGAGTTTTGCTCTTTAACTGGGGGCATAAGTATGAACCATCTCATAACTACCCTTATGAATGCAAAATTTCTATGAATACTGGCCCTATTTTATAGGGCCTTTTTGATTCAAGTCATCTCCTTTAACTCTTTGAACAACATTTTGAGGTAATTGTTATAAATTGTTTTATCTTCTTATGGTACTATTGAGGGTTCAAGTCCTCATTATATCTAACCAGGACTGTCAAAATACCTTCCTAATTGGTTTTCATATCTCCAGAGTTGAGGTTCTTAATATTTTGTGTCATGCCTTTGTAAGTTTGGTGAAGGCTATGATTTTAATTGCATAAAATACAATACAGAGAATTATAATGGAAATAAAAGGTTATTGAAAATAAAGATGTAATTTTTTTCTATCCAAGTTTAGACTCCCTGAAATCTATCCATGGACTTTTTCAGTAGATCTCCTTCAAGATTCACTATATGGTCAGGGAGG
This sequence comes from Myrmecobius fasciatus, assembly GCA_023553655.1. Classification (NCBI taxonomy): domain Eukaryota; kingdom Metazoa; phylum Chordata; class Mammalia; order Dasyuromorphia; family Myrmecobiidae; genus Myrmecobius; species Myrmecobius fasciatus. The sequence goes on along the minus strand of JAJPUD010008580.1, from coordinate 33,466 downwards.
TATTGGTGTTTTAAAAAAAAGTTTTAAAGCATGTGTATATTTTAAAAAAAAGGGTGGAAAAAATTTCTCAAATACCTATTGTGTCCAATGTATTGGGATAGTCACAAGGATAGAGATAAGAGAGTCTCTGCTCTCAAGAAGATTTTAATCTAGTGAAGGATGCAGCAACAACAAAGACAGCTTTTCAGTCTTTCTTCATATTACTTTGTTCTAACCAAAGTAGACTACTCTCAATCCTACTCAATGTCTTACATGTCTAGAATGAATCTCACCTATATATTTCCCTCTTGAAATACTTCTCTTCTTTCAAGATTTAGCTTGACTATAATCTTTTTGACAAAAATTTCTTTGATCTGAACTTCAAAGATCTCCCAAGGATTTGTCTTAGCCCTCTTCTCTTCTATTATATTTCACTTGATGATATCAGTCCCATGGTTTCAATCTCTGTGCAGATAATTCTCCAAACCAGTTACTTAGTCCTAACCTCTCTCCTGAGATTCAGTCCCTATCTCCAACTGCTTATTAGACATTTTGAACTAGATGTCTTGTAGATATCTTGAACCAAATATGTCCAAAACTGAGCTTATCATCTTCCCCTATTCCACTGCCAACACTTCCCTCTCCCTAATTTCTGTATTACTGTTGAAAGTATCATCATCGTCCCAGTCACTGTCTCACAATTCAGTGTCATTCTCAATTCCTCATTTTTTCTCACCTCTTCATAACAAATCTGTTGCTAGATCTTACTGATTTACCTTCATAACATCTGTGATGTGCAATATTCTTTTCTCTTCTCTGACACTACCACTACCCTAGTTCAGGCTTTCATCATTTTGTGCCTAGATTATTGCAGTAGCATTCTAATTGGTTTCCTTCCTTCTTTCAAGTCTCTTCCCATTCCAGCCCTATCCTCCACTCAGCTTTCTAATTTCTTAAAATTCAGATCTGACCATCTTAATAAACTCCTCCATTCAACAAACTTTAAGGGCTCCCAGTTACCTCCATGAATGAATATAACATACTGTTGGACTTTTAAATCCACTTATTATCTGGTCCCTTCTTACTTTTCCATTCTTTTTTTATACCATTCTCTCCACTCCATACTCTAGAATCCAATGATATTCTTCTTGCTGTTGCTCAGAACCACATTCCATATCCTGACTCCAGGCATTTTCATTGGCTGTCCCATACGGCTAGAATTCTTTCTTCTTATCGATGCCTTCTTCCTTCTCTATCTTCCTTCAAATCTCAACTCAAGTCCTCTCTTCTGCAGCAATCTTTTCCATGTCTCCTTACTCTTAGTGCCTTCTCTCTGAAACTATTCCAATGTATCCTATTTATATTTTGTTTGTACATAGTTGTTTATATGTTTCCACCCTCACTAAACTGTGAGCTCCTTGAGAAAAGGAACTATTGTTTTGCCTTTCCTTGTGTTCCATAATTCAGTATGGTGCCTTTTCTATAGTGGGTACTTCATCAACAAATGCTACCTGACTGATAGATTGATTCATCCTAGCCATCATCCCACTTTCCTTGAATATCTCATATTCTTATTTTAACTTTTCTTGAAGTATATACTCAATCTGCATTGTTGGTGGAACTGTGAAAGGATCCAGCCATTCTGGAGAGCAATTTGGAACTATGCTCAGAAAGCTATCAAACTGTGCATACCCTTTGACTCAGCAGCGTTTCTATTGGGCTTATATCCCAAAGAAATCATAAAGCAAGGAAAGGGCCCCACATGTGCAAGAATGTTTGTGGCAACCCTTTTTGTAGTGTCTAGAAACTGGAAACTGAATGGATGCCCATCAATTGGAGAATGGCTGAACAAATTATGGTATATGAATGTTATGGAATATTATTCTTCTATAAAAAACGACCAGCAGGATGATTACAGAGAGGTCTGGAGAGACTTGCATGAAATGAGCAGAACCAGGAAATCATTATACATGGCAACAACAGCACTATATGACGATCAATTCTGATGGTCATGGCTCTCTTCAACAATGAAATGTTTCAAACCAGTTCCAATTGTTCAGTGAAGAAAGCCATATACACCCAGAGAAACGGATGTGAAGTGTGGACCACGGCATAGCATTTTCATGCTCTCTATTGATGTTTGCTTGCATTGTTTTTCCTTTCTCATATTTTTTTCTTGTAGATATAATTTTTCTTGCACAACAATGGTAAGTGTGGAAATATGTATACATATATTCGACTTGTCAAGTATTTTAATATAATTAACATGTAGTGGATATCCTGCCATCTAGGGGAGGGGTGGGGAATAGGGGGAAAAATTTGTAACAGAAAGCTTTGTAAGGGTTAATGTTGAAGAATTACCCATACATATGTTTTGCAAATAAAAAGTCAAAACAAAAAAAAGTATATACTCAATCATTCTCCAACTTTTTTTGAGTTTAAGGGTTTTTATGCTTAAGCCCATGATCTTGTTTTTTTAATATGTTCCACAGCTATATTTCAATATAATTGGTATCTTTTATAATCCAATATATTTTATTTTATGCATTTACAAATATCACTCTAAAAAGCATCTGTAGATTTCACCAGATTACTAAAGAGCTCCATGACACAGAACAAGTTAAAAATCTCTGTTCTAGCATCTGCTAGTTTATCTTATTTTTAAGGCCAAGGACTGTGTTACTTTTCATCTCCACACTACTAGCACAATGTTTTGCACAGAGGTGCTTAATAAATATATTGCCAATATTTATGTGTAAACACATAAATTCATATATAATCATACTTATGTGCATATGTACTTGGGTGTTATGTATGTTTCCCCAAGAATTCCTCATCCTAGAATGGGGGTAAACTTGGGTTCTTAAAAGCTAAGTCAGCAGAATAAATTATGTCTGCTCTGAAGTTCAGCCTAATGTAGAAAGTTCATCACCAGAAGGCTGATGACTAGGTGATAAATTCTTTGGTCATGGGAACTCATGCCTACTTAATGTATAAGTCTGATATAGCTTCTTTCCTCCAATACCACCTCCTATAGGAGACTTTTTTTTCTGTTCAGTCTCCCACCCTGCCAACTGAAAAGTTTTTGTTTTTAATCTGCATAATTGATCTTATTTATCTGTACATATGTTATTGGCTTCTGATAGAATGAAAGCTCTCGCATATGTCTAGATTTGGATTCTAGCTTTGAGAGAGAAGGTGGATGATGCTTGAAGGAAAACATTCTGGGAAGAAGTCAACATGAGAGGAACTGGCAAACTCCATCATTTTTCTATATCCCAAACTTCCTATGCTAAACTTAAGGGGATTTTCCTTTGAGGGAAATCTAGGACTCTCTTGGCTAAACTGAAATAGGAGAGTTCCTTCACTCTGTGTTATGTGATATGCATTTTCTCACCTGCTTACTTTGATTTCTGTTTTGCTATTGACTTGGATAAATGGGTTTCTTTGCTATTTCCTATGTATGTTAATTGTGGAACTGGTATTTAAAGGGAAGGAAATAAAATCTTGCATCTAAAGCATGTGCCTTCTTTCCCCAATAATGAAAGTGATCTGAAGTTAACTTGTAACTGAAAAAAATCATATTCCCTAGACTTAATATTGAAGAGAACAAATATATATTCTAGCCTGGTTTTCTCTATCTCTATCTCTGTATGTCTGAATTTCTGATTGTCACAGTTCCTCTGTCTCTGTCTATTTTGTTTCTGTCTGACTCTCACTGTCTCCTCTCTGACAGAAATAAAACTCACATTTGGACAAAAGTGGGAAGAGAAGAGATTAATGATGTCTATTCTGCCTCCTTCTAAGCCATGTAATGAGAGGGGGATTGCCCTCATTATCTATGGGGGTCTTTCTACCCATGGCAATACCACAGTCAGAATTGTAGCTGCTATATTTTCTTTATTATTGTGGCTAATTTAGAACACGTAGAGTCCCATCTATAGTTCTGGGAGAAGTCATTGAATTACAGTAAAGTTCTCAGTAAAGGTCCTTGTCTTTCTGAGCCACTCTTACTTATAGGAAATCATGTCATGGGGAAAAATTTTAAACCTCCTTATCACTTCATCATGATCTGCCTCAAGGATACCATCATCTTCCATCTCTATAAATAGTTCAGTTTCTCTCCTGAGTTTTAGTCCAAATTCACTAGTTGCCTCTTGAACTTTCTAAACTGGATATACTGGAGATATCTCAAACCCAATCTGACCCAAAAAAGAGCTCATTTCATTGTGGTCCCAGTTATGGGAAGATTGAGGGGAAACCCAGATTTCAAGGAACTATCAGGTAATTGTTTCAGTTCCTGTATACTGCTTGACTATGAAGATATGACTCACAAGTCTGTGAGGAGGCTTATTTGAAGCAAATGGGAATGTAGAAATGAAGGGGAAATAAATTATGTGATGTGTGTCCATTTAAAATGAATGGGGTATTTAGGTTTTCTAAATAGAGATACCTTCAAATGTTTTTCCTTAATGAAAAAGAGAAGCTTTATAAGAATGTTAAATTTATTGGTTTATAGTAGTTAGAGATTGTAAGCTCCTTGAGGACAAGGAGTATAGATCCCAAATTTAGTTTGTTTTATTTTCAGTAGAACCTGGTTACACTTTAGTCTAAAGTCCAATAGTCTTCACTCACATTTATGTTCTTGTCTTAGCAGGAAGAGCAAGAGATGTTGCGTTGAGATTGGCTAAGTGTGAATAAGGTGCCAAGCTCTGTTCTGATTCAGACAAGAAAGCTAGTCACTCTTTCTGTCTGGGACAAGTTCTGAGATTTTGAATGATTCTTTTTTTTAAATTTTTATTTATTTTTAATTTTTATTTATTTTATTAAATCTTTTTATTTGTATAACATATGTATAGGTAGTTCCCCAGCATTGATCTTTACAAAGCTTTCCATTACAAATTTTACCCCCAGTCCTCTCCCCTCCCCTAGATGGCAGGAAGTCCACTACATGTTAATAATGTTGAAATACGTGACAAGTTGTACAAGAAAAATCCTATCTACAAGAAAAAAAAAGAATAATCAGATAAAGGAAACACAATGCAAGCAAACCTCAATAGAGATTCATTTCTTCCCTCCCTCCTTCCTTCCTCTCTCCCTCCATGGGGTATCATACCCTTACCCACAGATGCCTTTTCCTTTTCTGCATTTCTGAAACCTTCCAAAAATATTGGTTTACTAGCTAGATTTATTAAGGACAAGGCCATAAACCAAAACCACCTGATTCTAATTGGCCACCAAAAGTCCTTGGCCAAACTCAATTTGGTCATGGTTTGAGTCTTGATTGACTCAGATTGAATGTAAATAGAAGTCATTTCTGCTCTGGCCAGAAACTCTGAGAGTCTTCTCCCAGATTCATTCATTCATTCCTTCATTTAGATTTTTCTGGAGATTCTTTGTCTCAACTGCTACCTAGACTTAATCACTGAGTGGATACAGCGTTAGTCAAACTGAGACCTATTGAAAACTTTAGCTTAAAAAGGCTAAAATCTCTCATTTCATCCAGGGCCATCTTCAGTTGTCCTGATCTCTATCTAGTTATGGGACCCAAATGGTTCTGGAGGGGAAACTGAGGCAGGTGACCTTGCACAGCTCTTCCTCACTTAAATCCAATTCACTTGCATATCATGGCATCTCCTTCCTGTATGTCCTGGTCCTCTTCCAGAACAAAGGAAAAAAACAACAACAGCAGCTGGGCCCCGGCAGAGAGTTACAAAGAACAGAACAATGGATACACAAGCAGAAAGCACCTCAGAATACAAGTCAGTGTTCAGTACCATGACATCACCAAGAGTACATAGCTAGCTTTATGGTGAAACAAGCAGCATCATTAGAGTCAAAGAGGTATTCTAATAAAGATACTGTCCCAAAGAGTATGAATCATCTTGGTCACACATATTCTCTGTGTATGTGTCCTCCTATCTTGCATGTATCTCTTCTCCTACTATACATGTATCCTCTCCTTTGATTTATGTGTTCTCTCTCCCACTTGTGGAATGGATATGGAAGTGTGTATCTCTCTCAGGGAGGATGGGGATATTTCTCATCATATATTTTGTTTACTTTTTTATGATATAACAAATCTTTAATTTATTGATCATAACCACAAAGAACATTGGTCATTATTAAAGAAAAATAATTTAGCATATATTATCCAAATTTTTTAATTAATGGTTGAGAATTCTCAAATATAAATTATATTTGAAAAAAAGTAAGGTCAAAAGAGGGAAAATTATTTCTAAAACTCTGTGTAGCTCTTCATTTTCCAAGTAGATGGCTGGGTCATGATTTTCAGGCTTTCTTCAACAACTTAATTAGAACTAATTTTTGCATCTACTAAAGTTTATGGACAAAGCAAAAACAAAATCCCTTTCCTGTCAGCAGAATGGGTGGATATCTCAGTTATTACTAGAGGAATCTGAACTATCAGAAGATAGAGAATGGAGTTCTCTTTTTTTCTGCTTTTTTTTCTCATTTTTTCATGTTTTTCTTTTCCAGTTTTACTCCTTCCCCCTTCTTTTCTTTTCCTTCATCTGAAATTCTTTTCCTTTGATTTGAATAATCTTCTTCAGTAGAACTAGATGAATAAGACCTTCTCCTTTTCTTTTTAAATTTAATTTTCTCTGTTTTTTTTCTTTTCTTCCTCATTTTTCTTTTTTTTTCATTATTATTTATTTATTTCCCCTTTCCTGCTTTTTTTCCATGACATCATTCACTCACACCTCAACCTAAACCAAATATGGGCAGCTATGCTCTTACTGGCCAAAGCTCAATTTCTTGACAGGTAGTTCCCCCATTTAGAATGTCAGACCCATTCCTTCGGCCAATGATGATGAGGATCAGATGGAGGGATTTTTTTTTTTTTTTTGATTTGGGGACTATTTAATCTGCTGTTCTGTCTCTATAAGGTGCCTCCTCCCTTCTATTACTTATTTGGCCTGCTTCTCTTGAGAACACATAATAAACCTTTATTTTGCTCCTATAGATATCTCCAGCTATTGTATTATATGGTGGTCACTCGTCTCTCCATTTGAGCCACGCGGTTTTGGGGGCTCATCCGGGATTACGTGACCTGGTAAGTGGGTGAACTCTCGGGTGCTAGAGGGACAGCGCCCTGCCCTGTTTTAGACAGCCTGAGAGTGTCCAGGGGCTTCTCCTTGCTCAAGATAAAGTAGCCCAAAGTGGAGAGATTTGGGGCAAAGTGAAAGTAAGAAACTTCAGGGCAAAATTCTTTTTTTTTTTTTTAAATTTTTATTTTATTTGCATAACATATGTGTGGGTAATTCTTCAACAATAACCCTTACATAGCTTTCCGTTACAAATTTTCCCCCCAACTCCCCACCCCTCCCCTAGATGGCAGGATATCCACTACATGTTAATTATGTTAAAATATTGGCAAATCGAATATATGTATACATATTTCCAAACTTATCATTGGTGTGCAAGAAAAATCTTATCTACACAAACGATATATCAGATAAAGGAAACACAATGTAAGCAAACATCAATCAAGGAGTATGAGAATGTTATGTTGTGGTCCACATTTCGCATCCCTCTCTCTGGGTGTATATGGCTTTCTTCAGTGAACAATTGGAGGTGGTTTGAAACATTTCATTGTTGAAGAGAGCCATGTCCATCAGAATTGATCGTCATATAGTACTGTTGTTGCCGTGTATAATGATCTCCTGGTTCTGCTCATTTCACTCAGCATCAGTTCATGTAAGTCTCTCCAGGCCTCTCTGAAATCATCTTGCTGGTCGTTTCTTACAGAACAATAATATTCCATAACATTCATATACCATAATTTATTCAGCCATTCTCCAATTGAAGGGCATCTATTCAATTTCCAGTTTCTAGCCACTACAAAAAGGGCTGCCACAAACATTCTTGCACATGTGGGGCCTTTTCCTTCCTTTATGATTTCTTTGGGATATAAGCCCAATAGAAATGCTGCTGGGTCAAAGGGTATGCACAGTTTGATAACTTTTTGAGCATAGCTCCAAATTGTTCTCCAGAATGGCTGTATCCGTTCACAGCTCCACCAACAATGCATCAGTGTCCCAGCCCTCCCACAACCCCTCCAACATTCATCATTAACTTTTCCTGTCATTTTAGCCAATCTGACAGGTGTGAAGTGGTATCTCAGGGTTGTCTTGATTTGCATTTCTCTGATCAATAGTGATTTGGAGCACCTTTTCATATGACTACAAATAGTTTTAATTTCATCCTCTGAAAATTGTCTGTTCATATCCCTTGACCATTTATTGATTGGAGAATGGCTTGAATTTTTATAAATATGAGACAATTCTCTATATATTTTAGAGATGAGACCTTTATCAGAACCCTTAAATGTAAAGATGATTTCCCAATTTATTGCTTCCCTCCTAATCTTGTCTGCATTGATTTTGTTTGTACAAAAACTTTTTAACTTAATATAGTCAAAGTTATCTATCTGGTTTTCAATTAAAAGTTCCAGTTCTTCTTTGGACATAAATTTATTCCATCTCCACAGGTCTGAGAGGTAAACTATATTATGTTCCTCTAACTTGTTTACAAAATCACTCTTTATATCCAGATCATGAACCCATTTAGATCTTATCTTGGTATGTGGTGTTAGATGTGGGTCAAGCCCTAATTTCTTCCACACTAGTTTCCAGTTTTCCCAGCAGTTTTTGTCAAATAGTGAATACTTATCCCAAAAGCTGGGGTCTTTGGGTTTATCAAAAACCAAATTGCTATAGTTATTGCTTCAGGGCAAAATTCTGACAAATGAGTCAGGCAGCTTGTGTGCATGTGAGACCCTTGAGTCGAGGGTTACAGACTCTGGAGGGGATGCTCTGGACAGGGTAGGTCTTTGGGAGATTGAGAGTTGGGGTCAATCCCGCTGTGACTGGGTATGTAGAATTTAAGATTCTATTCAGATTAAGATGGACTTGGTTCAGTCCAAGCCACCTTCTGCAGAGAATAATGATAAAGAAATACCAGTAGATAGTCCCTTGGGAAATAAGTTAAATAATTGGAACAATTTTCCAAAATATAAAGGGAAAACGATAAGATGTTGTTGTTTTGTCTGGGACAACGAAGATATTGGTGCAGGCACCATTTGGCCTAAATACGGCTCTCCTAAAGACTAGATGTGTCAAAAACTAAATTTGTATGTTAATAGTAAAGAATCTGTTAATCCAGAGGAGGCAGTGAATGTGGGACTATGGCTTTTGGGGCCATATCCTTGTTTAAGCAAGGATAAAAATGGAAAAGGACATGTAGAAAAGGAGGAGACTCCAAAGGCACAGCAATGGGACCCACTCTTATTTCTTCTTCTTCCATATATATCTCCACCCCAGAAAGCCATGTCCTCTAGGCCTGAAAGGGGAAGAGAGGACTTAATTCAATTAACTCTCCTAGACCTCTGTGAGAAGAGAGTACTTAGTGCAATTAACCCTTCTAGGTCCTGCCAGGGGACATATGTTCCACTACAGAAGGAGTTAGAGCAAATTCAAAGGGATATCCAAAATTATTCCCTTTCAGACCCCAAGACCCCAAATACTAAATTGTATCCTTTAAGAGAAGTTCCCTTAACTCGGGGAGCATAAGATCTGTGAATGCTTACCTTTGGAGGCAGCCTAATAGTAAGTGTCCTATACCAAGGAAGGACATTACTAAATCAGAAGAAGGCTGGAAGGTGGCTCACAGATTCCAGGATTTTGAAATATGAGGCAATACTATTAGAAAAAGATGATCTAGTCATCACTCAAGATGATAACCTCAACCCTGCCTCCTTTTTGTCCAGTGACCAGACTCATTACCTGGAGAGAAATATTGTTGTTTAGAGTTAACTGATCATCAAATAAAAGTAAGAGAGGATCTACAAGAATCGCAAATACCTGGGGGAGTAAATTGGCTCTTCCAGAGTGAAAAATAGGAAAAAGAAAAATGGATTTGCTATTGTTGATGGAGATAAAATTTCCACTGTTACAAAAAGCAGAATACCTGCCCATTGGTCAGCTCAAACTTGTGAATTATGTGCCTTAAATCAAACACTGAAATTTTTGAGGGAATAGAATGGGAATGCATTTACAAATTTGAAATATGCTTGGGGTGTGGTAAATATATTTGGAAAAATTTGGGAAGAAAGTTTGTAAGTAGTAAGGGCAAAGAGCTGATCCACCATATAGTAGTCAGAGAGGTACTGAAAAACATTCTGGCTCCTAGGAATGTAGCAGTAATACATGTAAAAGGACATCAGATGGTAAATTCATTTGAGGTAAGGGGAAACAGATCAGTGGATGAGAAGACCAAGAGAGCTGGAGACCAGGAGACTACTCATATAATGGTCTTGATACCTGTATATCCTCCTAGTCTTCCCTCTCCCAGTTTTATCCAGAAGGAAAAAAGAAAAGGCCTTGACTCTTGGAGCAGTTGAGAATTCGGAAGGACAATGGGTCCTATCCAAGAGCAAAGCAAGTATAGGTAGGTCCTTCAGCAACTGCATTAAGGCAGTCATTGGGATGTCCCAAACTTGTGTGATGCTGTACTGACAAGATATGTTTCCCCTGGCCTATATACCATGGCCCGACAACTGGTGGACAGCTGCCTGGTTTGTTGAAGGACTAACAAGGCTGCTCAACATCAGATCCCAAAAGGGGGATGATCTCCAGTCCAAAGCATCCAGGTGGACTTCACTGAACTGCCACCAGTAAGTCGCCTCAAATATTTGCTGGTCATAGAGGACTATCTGACCTCATGGGTGGATAGACTTGGATCAGGGAACACATTTTTCTGCCAAAATATTGCAGAATCTGATTAGGGCCTTAGAAATCACTTGGGATCTCCACATCCCTTGACATCCTCCCTCTTCAGGGAAAGTGAAAAGGATGAATCAGGAAATAAAACAACTACTGACTAAATTACCTTTAGGGTCTAACTACCGTGGACTAAGTGCCTTCCACTCAATCTGGTCAGGAATCAAAACCAAATAGCTGTGTGACCCTGGGCAAGTCACTTAACCCCAATTGCCTCAGCCAAAAAGCAAAAAAAAAAAAAAAAAAAGGAATCAAAACCAAACTACATAGAGATATTGAATTTTTACCTTATGAATTATTATATGGTCACTGTTTTCAGGCTTATCGTATGGGAAACTGGGACCCTATTTTAGAGACAAAGGATTTCTTTCTTTTTTTTTCTTTTTTTTAAAATTTTATTTGCATAACATATGTGTGGGTAATTCTTCAACATTAACCCTTACATAGATTTCTGTTACAAATTTTTTCCCCCAACTTCCCACCCGTGCCCTAGATGGCAGGATATCCACTACATGTTAATTATGTTAAAATATTGGCAAATCGAATATATGTATACATATTTCCAAACTTATCATTGTTGTGCAAGAAAAATCGTATCTACACAAAAGATATATCAGATAAAGGAAACACAATGTAAACAAACATCAATTGAGAGTATGAGAATGTTATGTTGTGGTCCACATTTCACATCCCTCTCTCTGGGTATATATGGCTTTCTTCAGTGAACAATTGGAAGTGGTTTAAAACATTTCATTGTTGAAGGGAGCCATGTCCATCAGAATTGATCGTCATATAATATTGTTGTTGCCGAATATAATGATCTCTGGTTCTGCTCATTTCACTCAGCATCAGATCATGCAAGTCTCTCCAGGCCTCTCTAAAATCATCCTGCTGGTCGTTTCTTACAGAGCAATAATATTCCATAATATTCATATACCATAATTTATTCAGCCATTCTCCAATTGAAGGGCATCTATTCTGTTTCCAGTTTCTAGCCACTACAAAAAGGGCTGCCACAAACATTCTTGCACATGTGGGGCCCTTTAAAGGATTTATTTCTTAAGAGATATGTTAAATTATTGGTACAACATTTACAAGGACTACAACAAAAAGGGTTGATAGCTCAGATTCCTCCTTTAGGTTTCCTTGTTCATAGCGTCCAGATTGGAGATTAGGGGTTGATCCGATCCTGGAAGGATGAAAAGCTGACTTCATGCTAGAACAGACCCTACCAGGTGATACTGACCTTGGACACTGCAATTTGAACCCAGGAACGATGCTGAAGACATTGTACCAGAATAAAAGGACCTGTGGCACCACCTTTATTGGAGTGGACAAAGATAAAGGAGACCTCAAATTACATTTGAGGAGGGGGCCTCCACTGAATGGGGGCACAATCTCTGAACCCAGTGCATTGTAATTGTCTGTGTATTCTTGTTACTCTTTCTTTTGCCTACATTAACCACTTTAGGTCTCTTTGCCTGATATATTTTCCTCCAAGAACTCTACCTTAACCTAGCAGTGTAATTGGAAGAAGAAGCAAGGATTATGGAAATGTCACTATGTCACTTTTGTGGGTGGAGGTCCCCTAGGGATGAATGACCAACAATATTACCCCTTTACAAAAAATAACTCAAGCATATTCTCAGGGGAACAACCTGCTCTAAAGGGAGACTATTGGATTTGCAGCTTACCTGCCTATATCCACCTACCTCTTAACTAGACAAGGGTCTGTTATATTGGAGTAATAAGGCCAAAATTTTTCCCTTTTCCCAAACAGGCAGATAAATATTTAGGGATGCAGCTATATGATGATCTGGAAAGAGGGGAAAGGAATTTAGATATTTCCATTACCCAGACTAGAGATGCAAATGGTTGGGGCAACACCTGGCCCCCAGAAAGAATAGTTAAAAAATATGGGCCAGCCACCTGGGCACAAGCTGGGGATATAGAACCCCAATATACATGACTTCAAGCAGTTGTAGAGATTATCACCAGACAGCTAAGGCACTAGATCTTTTGACTGACCAAGCTACTCAAACTAGAGAGGCCGTTTGACAGCATAGACTTGTGCTGGACTATTTGTTGGCTGAAAAAGGGAGGGTTTTGTGAAACTAAATTTATCATATTGCATAAGGATTGAGGACAGTGGGAACCTAATGAAAAAAATCATTAAGAATATTAGGAAAATTGCTTGTGTTCCTGTACACTTACTGTTTAACACTTCCTGGTGGTTTTGGTTTGGGAACAGCTGGTGGAAGCACCTTCTTAGGTTTGGTCTTATAGTGCTTAGTGGTATTATATTACTCCCTATCTGCCTGCCTTGTTTAATTCAATTGGTAACTAGAATAGTCCAAAAGGCATTTTTTTTTTTTTTTAGAATGATTAGGTTGGAAGGGAAAGCTGAAGGGTCTGTGAGATTGATAGCGTTAAAAGAACAAGGGTGGGAGCCAATGGCCCAAGAAGACCAGCAGGAGTCGGAAAGAGATGGGGAATTAGCTAAAGAATGTGAAATTGTTACAAAAAATTGTAGAGATCTCAGTGGATAAATCAGAGGGGATATTGAACGAGATGGAGTGAGATCTCTCAAACAGTTGTAAAAATTGAGTAAGGTTTCACCAACCCAAAGTTGGTGTAGGTCTGAACACCACCCATTAGGACATACCTACCTCCCCTTCTTGCTAATTTTCCATGACATCGTTCGCTTGCTACTTCAATTTAAACCAAATACGGGTCCTATACTTTTATTGGCCAAAATTCAATTTTCTGTCCCTGGGGCAGGTCCCGGATTTAGAATGTAAGAGCACATTATTCAGCCAGTGAGGATGAGGGTCAATGGTGGGAGGGATCTTTTGTATTAGGGACTATTTAATCTGCTGTTCTGTCTCTATAAGGCCCCTCCTCCCTTTGATTGCTTACTTGACTGGAGTGGTGGCTGTAATAAATCTTCATTTTGATCATAGAGATATCTCCTGCTATTTTATTATACAGCGGTCACTCATCTCTCCATCTGAACCACACACTAGTGACTTGAACTTGTGAAAAACAGCTAGAAGCTGCCTGATCATTTCCTTAATTATTTTGGATTTCCATTCTTTCCTAACCATTTTTGTTTGATTCTTTCCCAGTCAGTTTCCTTTTTTTTTGGGGGGGTGGTGTGGAGAATAAAAAAAAAATACAAAATAAAAGTTTAAGAGAACTGCCTTCTTTTAACTAATTATTATTGTTCCATCCATCCCAAATTGTGATGCCTTCTTTGATTCCCCTTGTATGGGATAGGTGCTAGACTCCCTTCCCCAAATTAATTAACCAGAGGCATCTTCAGGTACAAAGAGAAAGCAGTTATTTAACCCTTGCAGGGATGTTTACCTGGGAAGCATAAATGCTCAACCTGAAAAGCTGGAAATAGTAAAGCTGGTTAAATTGCAAAAGATCCAAGTCTTTATTGGATAGACTAAAAGGAAATAACCAATCGTCACCCATGTTGTCTGCTTCCTGTGGGTCACCTCACTTCCCGTAGCTGATTTAGGGTCTGACTTTTAGAGACCTCTGGGCCTAGAGATCATGTGACTTCCTGCAACCTGGGCCAAGACCTGGTCTTCCAGCTCAGCAGACCTGTGGGAATGGGGATCCTGTGACTTAAGATTAGGTCAAACCTTAGGCCTATCTCATAGACTTTGAGAAAACTTCACCTGGTCTCACCTTCTTCTTGATTCCCACAAAGCTTTAAAAGAAACAAACAAGAAACAACTCAAAACCTTTTATTTAGCTAGTATTCATTACCTGCCTCAGCTCATTCTGACATTAGTAGTTCTAGGACATTTTTTATATAACCATGTTGTTTTTTAGCATTCATCTTCAGGTATTTGTCCTATCTTTTATACACACATATTTAAAATCTAAGTTCCTTTTGGATTCACACCTATCTCTTAAAAAAAAAAAAAAACCAAAACTTTATCTTTCTTATTACAGATTTTGAGGTTAAAAAAAGATTTTAGGAGCATTTATCTAAATTCTCATTTTACAACTGAAAAAACTAAGATTCAGAGAGGTTAAATCATTTGCATGAGATAATCAACAGAACTGATATTTGAACCCAAGTCCTATTCCTTGTGCCTATTCTAAAGAGAAATAATAATCAAAGATAGGAAGCTCATGGGGGGTGGTGGGAAAGGGCAATCCATGGCATCATCCCAGGAGGTTCAAGATCAGCCAATAGTAATGTGGGAAATTGAATTCCATGCCATCCTCCAGCCAATTCTGAGGCTTTTATGCTGCACAGATATTCCCTTTCCTCCTTCTCTGCCCCATCCCCAGACATACAAACTCCTAATCTCTCTCTTTCTGCCTCATTAAAAGCTACACAGATGCCACTAGGAAAGTCCCCTTCCCTTATCTCACAGAATTACCTTGTTGCTAACTCTAGGGCAGACAGAGAGGTAAAGGCTTCATCCTGTTTGGGACGTGCAGATCCTCACCCAAAATGACTACTCAGAGGTCTTTCAAAGTGAAAAGCAGAAAAATATTTAATTAGAATTTCATGAAATTTGGGTGGTCCAACAGCCCCCAAGCAAAAGGGAAGTACTTGAGGGAGGAGAGCCACCTTTCTAGCCTACAGATGAAGTTTTGTTCCTTCCCAATCTTCAAAAATCATTAACTCCTTCCTTTACCCTTTTGATGGGCTGCAACAATTTCATCCCCTTTTTTGGATGATTATGACCTAAATGGTATGTCTTTGTCTCCTGCCATGTGACTACAAGGCTTCTTCTACTCTTGCTGATAGTTAAAGATCTATCTATCTATATATGTCTATATCTATATCTATATGTATACATACATATACACACACATTATTGTTCCCTTCTGTGAATTCTTCGTTTTTCCCTGTCTTGCACAATCCCTATGGATCACACACACACACACACACACACACACAGAGAAACAGAGAGACACACAGAGAAGACAGAGACAGAGAGAGAAAGAGAGAGATGGAGATAGAGACAGGGAAAGAGATACACACACACAGATGGAGACAGAGACACAGAGAGAGAGAGACAGAGACAGACACACACACACACACACACAGATGGAGACAGAGAGAGAGAGAGACAGAGAGACAGAAAGAGACAGAAACAGAGACAGAAAGGCAGAGACATGGAGAAAGAACTATGGCTCCAACTTACCTTTCAGACTTACATCTTATTACTCCTATTCATATTCTCTACATTCCAGTCAAACCAGACTCCCAAGTTCTCCAGTCTTAGCCTGAATTTTTCTTCCTCTTCAGGCCAGGCCCCTTGCCTGGGGTATTCTCCCCCTTCATCTCTTCTGAAATACTTCTCTTCCTATAAAGCCTCATTCAGTTACCACTTATGCCTTGGAGCTCTCCCTATACTCCATACCAGTTTAGGATCTTGAACAATGTAGGTGCCTTATAAATGCTTGTGAATTGAATTGAACAATCAGGCCTACTCCAAAACAGTTGATAAAGCAGACTTTTGCCTTATCTTGCTAGTTCTCAAGACTCCATCCCACTTCCTGACTCTCTCTTCACCAAGCTTTCTTTACTTAAGAGGACCATCTCTAGCTTGTATTCTGCTTCTCGGTCCTCCATTTCTGATAAGCTAAAATAGCTCAAGTTTATCAAGCTTAGTTATCTTGACTTTCCCTTTGGTGGATACCCTTCCCACCTACTCTAATTTTCCATATTCATTCCTTTGTGTGGCCTTCTCCCATTAGGATGTAAACCCCCAGAGAGGAGAGATTGTGTTGCTATTTGTATTTGTATCCCCAGACGTTTAACACACTGCCTGGCAAATAGTAAGTGCTTAATAAATGCTCTATCTTTCTATTTATCCCTCCATGATCATTTGAAAAAAAAATACTTCTAACTATTCAAATTCCATTTTCTATTCCTTAGCTTCATCTTTGAACATAACTATATAAAAACTACTAACCAAATTGTCAATGACGACAGTCTGTGGCTTCTATCAATCTTAAGGATGTGGGACTGAAAGCTAAGAAGGAAGTGGGAGGCTGAAAGGATTACTAAATGGAGACTGAAGGCGGGGAAAGGGAGGCTGATACAAAAGAATGAGAAGATGACTCACTTTCTCCACTTAGTGGTGAGATGTTGGGTGCTACTAATTTAGTTCTTTCATTTAACCCTTTGTCTGCCTTGGCAGAAATGAATTTATTTATTTAACTTTATATATTTATTATAATATAAATTATGTTTATGTTTATTTTATATATAAATTATATATAATTATAATATAAATCACATATAAACATAATATAAATATATATTATATATAAATAATATATTTATATGGTTTTTCCTCATGGAAGAATTGTTACATTTTTTAAAATAAGAAAAATTGCTTTCGTCTTACTTCTCACTCAAGTTGTGAAATTTATTCATGCTTTTATATCCCTGGAAAGTCCCCGCTGACCATGGGGTAGAATTTCAAAAAAAAAAAAGAAAGAAAGAAAGTAGAAACATTATCTCAGAAGAAAAAAAATTCTAATCGAAATTAAAAAGAAAAAATATGCAAGGTCATACTATGTACTTTGTCTTCTCAGATAATTCAAGAGCTTCTCAAGGACAGTGAGAAAAGTTGGCAACTTTTGTTTATTTTGTCTCTGTCCTAGTATCTAGTAGAATACCTAACACATAGTATGGACTCAGAAGATTCTTGAATAAATGAATGATTGAAATTTCATGGCTTGTCTTTGAGAAAAGTTCTTGAAAAGCTTTAGGTAACAGAGACAATGGGACTCTGTCATTGTTAGTGACCTCTTTAGCAGATTACAATCTCTTGTACCTTGGTGAAATGGTCTTTGAGAACCATTGTGGCTAAAAAAGTCATCATCCTAAAGTCAACATGCCAATGAGCTTCTCTGAATTTTAATTTACACTGGTCCTTAGTCAGCTGACAGGTAGTCAATTACCAGACGCTTAAATACTTTCCTGTTCTGTAGTTCATGTAGACCTAATGATTCAAACTCAATAAAGGCAACTATTTGTATTTGTGTTGGATTTCAATTCCCTATTAAATATTATTTTTCTTTTTTTCTAGTTTAAAAATTATTTTGTTGAAGAGAAAATAGAAGAAAATAAAAGTTTAATTCTGTGCTTTCTACTGTGATCATCATTCTATCCATTCAAAGCAGTAATTCTAACCTTTCTTTGATCCTCTTTTTCTCTGCTATAATTTAAAAAGAATAACAACCCCAAGCCTCTTTTTGTTGTTCTTAGTGTTCCTCGACAGCATTAGCTAGATCATCCTAAATTTTTTTTTATCTGATAATATTCTTAGAGGACCAAGCCATACCTCTGTATTTATCTTCTGGCATTTTTCTTTGCTTCTATCCTCTGGACATTTTTTTTTCTTAGTAAATCATTTGATATACATTAAATATGTGTGCTCATATGTAATGTATACCTGTATATATTCAATACTAAATACAGTTTTATATCACCTAGATTTTTCAATATAACCTGATTTCCTCCCTCTCAAAGATCCATCCCTTAAAACAAAAAATAAAAAAAGTAATATAGTTTGGCAGAATCAATCTACACATAAAAAAAAGCCTGAACTTATATGTAATGCTCCACATCTATAGTCCTCCATCTATATAAAGTAGGTAGTAATATATTTTCTTATATTCCTTCAGGTGAAATTTATAAAAGATAAACATCTAGATGGAAGGGAAGGAAGAAGCTGTACTGGGTAGGGAGAACGGGCAGGGTTTCATATTGATGGTAGCAGCTGAGCTAATCTTTGAAGGAAACCAGAGGGTTAAAAGGCAGAGATGACAATCTCTTTTTTAATTTAATTTTTTTACAGGTTTGAACAAAAACAAAAGAGAAAATCCACATAACAAGTATGCATAGTACAAACCAAACAAATAACCAATAATGCTGATTCTGCATTTTAAATCCATCACTTCTCTGATGAGAGTTGGGAGGTATGCTTCATCAGTCCCCTGAAGTCTTAGTGTCATTACATTTATCAAAGTTCTAATATCTTGCAAAGTTGTCTTTCTTTATAATGTATTGTCCTTGTACAAAATTTTCTCCTAATTCTGCTTACTTCTCTCTGGATCAGTTCATAGAGGTCCGATAACTTCTTTTTTCCTCTGTATCAGAATGGGTGGGTTCTCTGTGTCTTCAGCATTTCATTCAAAGAGAGATTCCAATCCTTCCTAGGTCAATTTTCTCATGGAATTTTGAGAGCTAGGATACTAGAAGATAGTAGAAGCAATAAATGACGAGCTCAGGAAGAGCTCAGAAAGAGCTTCTCTCTCTCTCTCTCTCTCTCTCTCTTTTTTTTTTGGCTGAGGTAATTGGGGGGTAAATGACTTGCCTAGGGTCACACAGCTAGGCAGTGGTAAGTGTCTGAGGCCAGATTTGAATTCTATCCACTGTGCCATCTAGCTGCCCCTCCTTTTATCACCATTCTTAAGATGAAATGATCACTTCCCTCCAAAACTTTTATCATTCAACAGCCATTTCTAACTTGAGAAGCACATTTGAAATGACTTTTTTTTTCTTTTTACTGTATTTCCTATGATTATACATTTTGAAATTATTTCTGTGTAAAAGCTAATCTGATTCTAAGTGGCTAAATAGAACAGGGGTACAAGAAACTGATTCCTACAATTGAGGGAATACTATTAGTGGGGGATAGAGCCATTTGTAGGCTAGGCCTCCAAATCTCCTTAAGGATCCTGGAGAATCATGGGGGAAGAGCCAAAAAATGTAATCTACCTGGTCTTCAGGAAGTTGAGGTCAGAGTTGACAGTTCCACTTATTTGGACAGAATAATCTATGGTGAAAGAGAAGCATGCATGGGAACATTAGAGTGTGTGCTTGTGGGGAGGAAGGGTAAGGAGAGAGCATTAAAAGGGAGGAAGAAAAAGGACCAGGGATGATAAACTTTCTAGACTTCAGGGTTGTCCTTACTTTCTTGATTTTACTGACACAGAGGCTCTAGTCTAGGTAATTTCAGAAGTTTTTTTTCTTTTATGACCAAATATAAAGAAGACAAAGATTTTGAAGGAAAAAAAAGACTAGCTCTTCCAGCAATAAATGAGCCTTTCTGAAAACAGCTTCAAATTTTTGCTTTTCCCCCTTCCTCCAATAGCAGAAAAGCTGGTCACACTGAGACAAAAGGTCCTGATTGCTTGCTGAAGCCTGCTAAGAAAGTCAGCCAGTAGCCAATAGGACAAGATGACAGAGCCAGAAGGGACATCCTGGCTCTTGCCAACGGAAAGCTGCTGACACTGACTCAGCTATCTGTCAGCAATGTTGGTGGGGCTGATAATGTCTTACATTTGCATTTTATATTTTACAAAGTGATTTCACATTTTCTCTCTTCATTTAATCTTCACAATAGCCCTATGAGCCAGGCTAGCACTTGATTATTCCCATTTACAGATGAGGAAACTGAGGCTCAGAGATAGATTGCCCAAGGCCACATGGCTCATGTGTGATAGAAACATCCTAGGACTTCTCACCCCCAAGTTTCTGCCACAACATAGCCTTTTGTAGAGGTTGCTTGAATCACTTTCAGAATTCCTAAGTTTATTTTTCATAGCAAGTGAGCACTTCTCTGATTCTGGAAAGATTTCTCCTTTACTGGTGTAACAACCCAGCTGGGCTCATTATCTCAACTCACCCAGGCAAAGTTTGAAGCTCCCAGGGGCCAGCTGACTGCTTTTTTTCACTAAAGATTCTAGAAGTATCCCTGAAGGGATTCATTCTGAAATACTATGGCCCTGGAGTCTCCATTAGTGTTTTTTCTGTTATCAACTAACCACTTAAAACCCATTAGCTTTTACAAAAATAATCCATTGATTGTACAGAAAGAACAGTAATTACAATAATAATTCTCTCCATTTCCAGTGAAGCACTCATATGATTCTTAGGGAGAGTGAGTTCAAACTTAAACTACAATGACAATGAAGAATATATGTGGATGACATGTAGAACAAAGGTCTCTCCTGACTCTTTAACCTGGAAATCCTTTTCTCATTCATCTTTTGGGCTTTGAGGACCTGTGTCTTTATATGGTCTATATTTGGAACTTTTCTTTGTCGTTTCACACATCTATCTGCAGGCCCTTCCTTAGCAGTTGACCACCACTACTCTGTTAGACCCTACTCCTGCCTCTGGTGGACTCTGCTACTGACTCTGATTGCTGATAGGCCTTTGGAAGATTAATGGAACTCTTGGATTCATCTAATAATATATGCAAAGTATTCTTAGAATATTATTTATTTAAGATTACAAAATAAAATTAATTAAAATAATTATAAAAAGAAGAAAAAAGAAAGAAAAAAAAGAAAAAATTAATTAAAAAATATTCATCCAAGAGAGGTGCCCTGTGTGTACAGATACATCATAGCTAGATAGGAAATAAAACCTTTTTCTCCCATCTGGAAACTCACAGCGGATTTTTTTTTTCATTTGCTGCTAGGAAGAAAAAGAGAGTGAGATTGGCAGTTTGTCCCTTTGAATTTGAGCTCAGATCATTTGTTCTGTTTCTAGAGCTAATTCTTTATATAGTACCAACTCTTGTAGCTACATATGACTTTCAAAGTTACACAAGGAGAATATCTGTATATGCTCTGTATAACCTATGAGAGGAACAAAAATGAATATATTCTAAGGATTTGGCCCTTGTTGACTAATCCCCTTTCCCTCATTATATTGAAAAGACTTGCTGGGAATTTCTTAGAGAAAAAAAAATCCCATTCCTTGACTGAATAGTTATTGTTTGAATATGAAATATGATGATGTCCATATAGAGGAAGTACATTTCTGTGGAAAGTACCCTGTCCCTGGAATCAGAGGATCTATGTTTTAATTGAACTTGATATTTTTTATTTATGTGACTTTCAAGTTACTTAACTTACTTAGGCCTCAGTTTCCTCATCTGTAAAATGAGGTCCTATCTACCTCTTAATCATGGGTTCTTAACCTGGGGTTCACAAACACCAAGGGGTCCATGGATAGATTTTAGAGAGCCCATTAATTTTGATACAAAAAAATTCACCTCCATAACTTCTAAGTGAAAATTTTTATCCTCTTCATGTATGGCAACCAGGGTTAACCCACTGGATTTGTATTTAGGTCCTCCTGACTCCAGGGCCAGTGCACTGAGCCACCTAGCTCCCTCCAAATTGGATATTCTTAACAATATTTCTATAATTACATTGTAACTGATCTGTTACAATTATATACAGCTAATTATATCGATTAAAATTTAGATTGGTGTCTTCCTGACCAGACTTTAGGGAGCCATTCTAAATGATTAAGTTTCAGAGACACCTAAGTTTCAGTGGTATAGAATCCTTGAGGGGGAGATTGCCTCATTTTTGCATTTGTGTTCCCAGTGCCTGGAACACTGCCTAGAACATATAAGGCACTTAACAAATATTTGTTGATTAATTTCCTTTTGGAACCATTTACAAATCAGTTCCCAACATGCTTTATTTCTTGTGAAGAATTTCCCAGATGGACAGGAATCTTAGGTTGAATTCTTGGTGACTTAATCAGATTGACACTTTGATTTCTATTCTAATTCTGGGTGTGCAGATTCTAGTTGGGGATCTTGTAGCTTCTTATGCATTGACTGTATAACCCTTTTTTTTTTTTTTTAAGAATTCCATCTTGGATACAGATTCTGAGTAGTGCTGGAACTTAGTGGATGTTATGTCTGTATAATGATATCCAAGTATCAATGATGATCAGGGAAACACAAATACATAGGATGTAATGTGTTTATTTTTTGTTTGTTGCTTGGGTTTAAAGGTATTGAGTATGACTTTTCCATATCACTCAACAATTGTACAGGGAAAACGACTATCTCATGCTTTTCTTTTCTGCATTTTGAATTTTTAAGGAATAAATACCATGTTATATAAAAGGATAAGATATAAATTTAGAAATGTGATTTAGGGTAAACAAAAGTGATGGTCATTCACAAGTGATAAATATAAAAATCCTCAGAATAACACACAGGTTGTGGTATATGCCATTAAATGATATACTGATTCTTTTTCAAAATTAAAAACTAAACAATCATCATCAAACTAAGTATTTAAATATGTAAGTGTTAAATATTTAAGATGTAAATAAATTTTCAAACAAGATGACAATAAAAAGTGATATGGTTCAATAAAGGTGAAGTGAGTTGAGGGAAAATGGGAGTCAGTAGATGTGGGTTTGAGGTGCACTTTGGTTCCTTAGGGCAGCTTGGTGGTAAATTAGATAAGGTTCTAGGCATGGAGTCAAAAAGACCTGAGTTGAAATCTAGCCTCAGACACTTACTACCTGTGCGATCTTGGGCAAGTCACTTATCCATTTGTATAATTTTTCCTCATCTGTAAGATGAGCTGGATAAGGAAATGGCAAATCACTCCAGTATCTTGGCAAGAAAACCCCAGATAGAGTATAAAGAGTCGGACATGACTAAAACGACTAAACACAATGTGACCTAGATCTGTGAACTTTGTGAATTACAAGCTCTTTTAAACCTCAGTTTCTTCACCTTCAAAATAAAGAGGACTGACTAGATAATCTCTAGGGGCCCTTGCAGCTTTATATTTATAGGAACTTAGGGCTATGGTAACATTAGAAGTGGAAATCAGCTACAAAATATGTTTTATATTAAGTAGTATGATGTGCCTCAACTATCCAGAAAAGGATTAAACCATTTTTAAAAATTGGTAATCTGTTGTTTTTTCATTAAGAGGAACTTAGATATTTCCTTCCCTGCCTTCCCTCCCCCTCCCTCTCCTTTCCTCTCCTTTTCTTTTTGCTTTCCTTTCTCTTTTCCTTCTTTTCTTCTTTCTTTTTTCCTTATTAAAATGATAATCCCATCTCTACACAAGGGGGCAGTATTGATTATCAGAATCTATGACACTTTTCTAAGAGCCAAGAACAAAACACAAATGAAACAAGATTTAGAGCTGGACAATAGTTTTAGATACCATCCAGATCTGTCTCCTCATTTTATATATGAGGAAACTGAGGCCCAAGAAAAGCCTTGACCAATTGCTCAAGGTCATACAGTTAGTGTGTAAATAGCTAAACTAGAATTTTTTGACCCTTACTACAATCCAATGCATTTCATATTATACCACAATGTCTGAAACTGAGTCATAATAATATTAACTATACTTAACATTTATGTAGCAGCTTTGCAATGTCTCCTAGTCACAAATCACCACCCTGCTTTGATGACCAGAGGAGTTTCTATATGGTAATGAAAGGAACCAAGTCTGTGTGAGCCAAATGGGATAGCTTTGCTGAGCATCATTTTCCTGCAAGGTTAAGTAAACCTTGTTTTGTTGATGTTGAATGATCCATGAGTGTCTTACTTCATTCCTATTTAAAAACCTGAGTTACCAGCCCTCCTCAGTTAGGCCAGGTCTACACCATCAGTGTACTACATATTTTTCTGACACAAATTTGTGCAATAACTGAGGATTCATTATAAACTTATGCATAGAACTATACAAAGGATCTCTTTTTACAGAGGCATAAACTAACTTTCCTATCTTTTGCCATATTCCACTCATAAGCATGAATGGATGGCTTGAAAGGATCCTCATTTTTATAACAATAATGATAGTTTTAATGTTTCTGAAGTAATGCCAGCCACATAGAGGATCATAAAGAAAAGAGCATTAGATCAGACCTTGTCTTCAAATCCCCGTGACGTTGCCGAAGAAAAGGAAGGAAAGGATTTGTGCCAGTCGACAGAAGGTTTATTTGGACAAAGAATCTGCTCTATGAATCACTCAAATTATGTTATCATCATAAGCAAGTTACTTCCTCTTTCTGGGACATATGTTACATTGGAGGACTGGATTTGATGATCTTGCAGACCTTTTTATCTTTAACAGTCTAATACTTGTAAAACACTTTCTGAAACTTCCTTCTCCTATGCAACTGTTTTGTCTAATTAATGGCAAGACTGGAAAAGGTGGATATACATTGTGACTTCTTAAATCCAGTCTTATTTTAGCCTACTTATTAGCTTTTGTTATTGGGAAAATAATTTGAATCCTTTGAGCCTTGGTCTACCTTCTTCAAAATGAGATATTCAGATGAAATGTTCTCTAGGGTACTTTCCTATATTCTATGACTTACACAAATAAAGTATCATTTCCCTAGAGTGTTTTTGCTGCCTCAGATGTTCTTTTTGATTGTAAGGGTGACATTATTTTTTTCCATAAAGGGGCAGCGGTTATTCAGCCTCATAAATTTCTTTCAAAAAGTTGATCTTTGATTTAACATGTGAGCTAAATAGTTCTGGCCTGATCTATGATCACAGAATTTGTTCCTAACCTGTCAGCCTTTGTTTGGATGCTAATAGTCTAGAACTGGTGAGAAAATATTGGAAACATCTAAACTTTGTCCTCACCAACATGTCAACTGAGAAGGCAGGAAAATTCTAGGGATACTGTAAAAGGTTTATAGTGAGCTATACTGGGGACAAGAGGAGCATTAAAGAAGGGATTAGCCTATGTGACAAGGGATTCTGGTAGTTAGTGCTCCTATCTCGGGATGAATGGCATTATAACAGCTTACAGTGGAAAGAAAAAAAGGCAATTCAGTCTTTACTCTGTTCCAAGAAGAATAATCTTTGGATGGAAAGAACAGAATTATTCATAATGACTAATAGGGAAATGATGGCCAAGAAAAATTGAGAAATATGAACTTAGCATCTGACAGCCCTTGATAAGCCCTAGAAATTGTTACTTTGTCATAATAGTCTTTGAAAGATTCAGAATAATAAAAAGATCACAGGATTAGAGTGGCAATTATTCACTTTTCTTTTCTTAAGAGAAGGAGATGTTTAAGTAATAGACTGGCAAGCTTGACTTACAATCCTGACAAAATTCTAGAATATATTATTAATGGGATGGACAGTGAATGCTTGAAAAGGAAAAAGTGAACAAATACAACTAGCATGGCTTCATTAAGAACAGGTCATGCCCAACCAACCTTATTTCCTTATTTGACTTAAGTGGTAGGTATGGTAGGTATGAGGTGATGCTGTCAATATAGTTTACCTATATCTTTTTTTTTTTTTGCTTTTTGCTGAGGCAATTGAGGTTAAGTGACTTGCCCAGGGTCACACAGTTAGGGAATGTTAAGTGTCTGAGACCAGATTTGAACTCAGGTCCTCCTGACTTCAGGGCTGGTGCTCTATCCACTCCGCCACCTAGCTGCCCCAGTTTACCTATATCTTGTAGGAAAACATTTCATAAAAGTCTCATATTATTCTTGTAGAATAGATGAAAAGATGTGAACTAATATTTTAAGGTTTGCATTATGGTTTATACATATTTTTCCATTTGATTTATACAACCCTCTGAGGTAGAGACTATTATTTCCATTTTACCATCAAGGAAACTGAGGCTCAGACAAGTTAAATGATTTTCTCAGGATCACACAGCTAATAAGTGCTTAATTTGAATGCAGGCATTTCTGACTTCAAGTCCACTGCTTTCTATAGTATGCTATCTAGCTACTGCGAGCACTGGTTTGGATGAAGTCTCAGCAGGAACCACAAGAACTTTCACCTCCAGGACAGCTTGAGGTTTGAATCTGGGAAGATTAAGGGAACCTCAGTTGATTAAGAATGCCAGTCCCAGCTGTGTATGTGAGATGTGGCCCTGGGTGAGAAGGAGCCAGCCCACCCAGTGAGTGCAGAAGAAGCAGGGAGGCAGGGATGCTAACTGGCTGTTAGCACTTTCAAGAAGGTGGAGCTTTTGGTTTGAGGTTCCAGGTCAGAAGAGAGAGCTGAAATAAAATTAGAGGCACTATTCCCCCCAAACCCAGGATTAGAGGTGCTTAAAAGAAAGAACCCAACCATAGAAACTTACTATGGGAATAGGGAAGACAGGAATTCATCTTCATAGGAGGACAGTGAAGTAAAAAAAAAGTCTCCCCTACCCCAAAGAGTAATGGTTACCTGCCCAGAAAGAATTTATAGAAGAACTCAAAAAAGACTTTAAAAATCGAATGAAAGACATTGAGGAAAAACTAAAATTAAACCAAAATAAAAACCATTCAAGAAAAGCAAGATTATGAAAAAAAGTTATCCAACTAGAAAAGGAGATACAGAGTCTTAAGGATGAAAATAACTCTTTAAAAATTAGAAATGGGCAAGGGGAAGCCAGTGAAGCTATAAAAGACCAAGAAATTACAAAACAGAATAGAGAGAATGAAAAAAATAGAACAGAATGTAAAACAGATTAGAAGAAAAACAACAGATCTGGAGAATAGTTCAAGAGAAAATATAAAAATAATTGGATTACCTGAAAACTATGCCAAAAAAATCTTTGGCATAATAATACAAGGAATTATCCAAGAAAATTGTCCTGGAATGATAGAATATGAGGGGAAAGTGGAAATAGAAATAGAACTAATCACCAATCACCATTTCAAAGAGATCTTTTGTGAAAAACAGAGAAATATTGCCAAATTTCAAAACTGTCAGATTAAAGAGAAAATTTTGCAAGAAACAAGGAAAAAAAATTTAAATATGCTGGAGCTACAATTAGAACTAAACAAGATTTACCAGCAGCCACAATAAAAGACCAAAGGTCCTGAAATAATACACACTAGCAATCAAAAAAACTAGGCCTGTGGCCAAAAACATCATATCCAGCAAAATTATCCATAATATTGAATGAAAAAAAGGACATTCATTCAATGAACTTTCAGGTTTTCAGAACTTTGTCTCAACCAAACCCAAACTTAATAGAAAATTTAACATATAGAGTCAATTGTCAAAGATTTATTTCAAGGAACTTAACATGAACAAATTATTTATGTTTTTTTATATGAAAATGTATGCCATATGTTAAAAAATGACATCAGTTATTGGGTGATTTGAAAGATTGGAACAGAGTTGAGTATGATCTGACTTTAAAAAGCAAAACTGCCTAGGAAAAAATAAAAATATTAATTGTTATGTAAATGAAGTACAGAGGAAGAATAGACACTGAGGCATTACAGAGGGGAGGAGGGCTCATAGTTCTGAGAACCTTCTCACATCAGGAATGGGTTAAACAGGGAACACTACATATATACCATGGAGGCTCTGAATGGGAATCTGTGAATATATGTAGGTATATATATATATAATATATATGTATGTGTAGATATAAATATAACTGTACTTAACTATGGCTTGCTTGAAGGAGGTAGGGGAGGGATGAAAGGGGAAAAAAAAGAATAAATTTTAAAGTATACAGCAGAGAACAGAAGAATAACCTACAAAGGAAGCAAAGGAAAAATGGACATTCATGAATATAATCTCTTCTATTATTATATATATTTTCTTGAAATGTAAATTTATTGTTATATATTTTATGAGTCCTTGATGTTTTGCTGGGCACATGGCAATGTTTTATTTTGTTTTGTTTTTATTTTCCTTTTCTTTCTTTCTTTTTCTTTCTTTTTTTTTTGTATTTTTTAGTTTAATTCATTACATCATCATTTTATAAGATGAATCACAGTTTTTTTTTTTTTTTGGTTTTTTTGTCTTTCTTTTTCTATTCTATTTTTTTCTTATTTTGTATTTAGCTCAATATTTAAAAGTGTCTTTACATGTAACTGGCAAAAATCAAACACTACTAAAAACAAATAAAATACCAATGTGGAAAAAAGAAGAGGAGAAGATCATAATGAATAGATTTTATTTTCTCAATGATAGTAAGTAAGATCATACATTTAGAGCTGGAAGGCATTCAAAGTATTATTTCATCCACTCTACATATAAGGAAATCAAGGACCAAAGTGGTTTACCCACAGTCCTATAGGTAGACTGTGGCACCAAAATTCAAAGCTCAGTGATCTGGTTTCAAATTTAGCACTTTCTTTTAGATTATCATGCTAGCTAAATTTAAAATTTAAATTTTGGTCATTTAAAATTTTAAATTTGGGTAAATGATTAGACTCAAATGCAATTACAAAATTTCATGGCCACCATGACTCATCATAGTGTCTAACTTGTGGTCTCTATGACCCTTCTTATCACTTGTATGTGGATTTTGCAAGTACAAATCCTTTATAGGCACATGTTAATATATTCCCTTGTTAGTATCTTTAGGTACTGGAAATTTATTTCTCCTCTCCTATAGAATCTCAATTAGCATTTACATATAGAATTTCAAGAGAAAAAAACATGTTTCATTATAAGATCTGTTGTTTATAGCTTGAGAAAATAGCCCAACGCTATTCTTCTGGAATTTGCCAAATAATTTTGAGACAGAAAAATTTTGCTCTAGAAAAATGCTCAGCCCTAATGTCTCCCAAATGTTCATTAGTAAATATGTCTATTTCAAACTTAACAGGGCCAACCAAAACTCATTCTTCCTATACACATCTTCCTTCAAAAAGTGTCAGTTTCTGTTGAGGGCATCACCACCCATAGAATCACTTTTGAATCTTCCCTTTCCCTAACTCTCCTGAGTCTACAAGTTGCCAATTCCTATTAATTTTACTTCCACAAAACCTCTTATATTTGTCTTCTTCCTTTGCATAACTTTTACCCTACTTTAGACCCTCATCTTGTACTTAGTCTATTATTACAATCCACTATTATCTCTTAAGTGATCTGATTTCATTTCCTTTCCTTATCAATACATCTACCACATAGCTGGCAAATTAAAATTCCTAACACAGATCTGACTCTGTCCCTTCCCCCATCTCATAAATCTTCAAAAGTTTCCTATTGCTTCTTATATAAAATGTAAATTCCTCAGCTCTACATTCAAAGCCTTCCATAATCTGATTCCCATCTACTTCTCCAGTCTTATTTCACATTAATTTCCATGTCACAAACTAGCCAAAATTGCCTGCTAGCAATTTCCTATAGACAGAATTTTTTTCTTTCACTTCTGTGCCTTTGTAGGAATTATTGCCTACGTCTGGCATATACTTTCTCCTCATTTTCACTGTCAAATGTGACATGTTAGTGCCATGAATACCTCTGGTCCAGTCGAATGTGACATTTGACATACGATGTATGTTTATTATATAGCAGCTGTCAATACCTAAAATCAGGCATGGTATTGGGCAAGGTAACTCAGAGCTATGTAGACTTACAGAGGAAGGGAAAAGTCCATCCAGACTGCCAGCAAAGCTAGCTCACTGCTCCCCCTGGGTGGAGTTTGCTCCTGAGGATAAGCCACAGATTATACAGCAAAGATATTGGATCACCCCGTTAAGTACACTGTCAATTGATTCAGGCCAGTTCCAGTGATCTTGTGATGATGAGAACCATCTGTACACAGAGAGAGGATTGTGGGAACTGAGTGGATTACAACATAGCATTTTTACTTCTTTTGTTGTTTGCTTGAACTTGGTTTTCTTTCTCATTTTTGTTCCTTTTTGATCTGATCCTTCTTGTGCAGCAAGATCATCATATAAATACATATACCTAAAAAAAAAAAAGAATACTGTCAAGGTGAGATCGTGGCTCCTCTTGGACAGAGTCGGGTGGGCTGTCCCATCCTGATATTTGGTCAGTCTCAATGACCAAGCTGGCTGGTCTGATTTTAGGCTGACCTACAGTGGACAAAATCCCAGGTTCTGTCTGTGTGGTACCCTTATAGGGTGTAACACACTTTGAGGGTACAACCGTGCTAAATTTATGTGCTCCTATATATTCAGAAAAGGGTGTTATTTTGCTAATTGGCTAAGTACATTGTCTTGTGGTTTCACAGGCACATAACATAAGAACTTAAGAATATTACTAAGTTGAGTCAGCAATGTAAACAGCCAACAGAATAATGTCCTCTGCTGTCCCCATTGCTCTGCTCTCTGCCTCCCTAATCCAAGTTTCATAAGTATTGTCTGTCTCTTCATAGATGTTCACCCTGTCATATCTAGTTTTTGGCTCATTTATGGAAAGGTGGTCATAGGTTTCACACCACCTAGCTGAATTCCCAGTTTTCTTCAGAGAACAGCTCAGGTCTCTTCTCCTATATGAAGGCACCTAAATTCCTAGCACACTTCGTATTTCTTGAAATTACAATGTACTTTGTATATATGTTTTGCATGTGCTTTGCACTTACTTGCATACCTGTTGCATGTAAGCTCTGGGAGGACAGGGATTGCTTCATTTTTTTAATAACTAGTATAAGTGTGTATTTATTATTATTGTTGTTTTGCTGTTGTTGGATTGACTGGGAATATTTAGTTTGGAAAAAAAGACTCAAGAAAACCCATTTTAGCACTTAAGTACTAGAAGAGCTTTCTGTGGAATTGAGTTTAGATGTATTTAGCTTGGTCTCAGAGGGAAGGACAAAAAAGTAGTGGGTAGAATTTGTAGACAAATGAAATTGATGTAAGGAAATACTTCCTAATACTCAGAACATCCAAGAATATAATGGGCTCTCTCCAGAGGGAGGGAGCTTTGCTTTGTTGGAGGTCTTCAAGCAAATGCTGAATGACTATCAAGTATATTATCAAGGGTGTTTTAATTAAAGCAAGAATGGGACTAGATGATTTCTGAGATCTCTCCCAGCTCTGGAATTTTGTGATTTTATGAAGCCTCAAGCAATTCTGATTGTAAAGGGGTGTGTGTGTGTGTGTGTGTGTGTGTGTGTGTGTGTGTGTGTGAGAGAGAGAGAGAGAGAGAGAGAGAGAGAGAGAGGGAGAGAGATGTATACATTCACATATATAGCCACAGAGAGAACAGAAAATGCCTAATTAATTTTTTTTTAGAAAATGTCTCTTTTTTATGCATATCTGTTTTACTTAAGAAAGTGTCCCCCTTGGAAAAGTGAGGGGCCTTAGATTAAAAAAGTTGCCCTGGCCAGTCAATTCTTTGGGAAATTGCTGTTGTTGGATTGACTGGGAATATTTAGTTTGGAAAAAAAAGACTCAAGAAAACCCATACTAACACTTAAGTACTTGAAGGGCTTTCTGTGGAATTGAGTTTAGATATGTTTAGCTTGGTCTCAAAGGGAAGGACAAAAAGTAGTGGGTAGAATTTGTAGACAAATGAAGTTGATAGGATAGCAGGATGCTTGACCTTGAAAAGTTGTTGAAAAGGCTTCGTGGTATGGTTTCATATTTTGTTGACCAGCATCATACTCCTGTTCTCTAAGGAAGGAGGATTGAGTTGTCAAGTAAGG
This sequence comes from Myrmecobius fasciatus, assembly GCA_023553655.1. NCBI lineage: Eukaryota > Metazoa > Chordata > Mammalia > Dasyuromorphia > Myrmecobiidae > Myrmecobius > Myrmecobius fasciatus. The sequence continues at coordinate 1,505 of JAJPUD010008580.1, read as the reverse complement.
ATTTGACATACAAGTAAAGGCTAAATACATTATATATCTCATATCTTTGCTCAGATGCTTTCTGGGGATATACTCTGTCTAAGTCCAGAAGAATACAGAGGCCATCGTAGATCCACAGGGTTCTGAATGTTTCTCTCAGCGGTCAGCAGCCATAACTATATGGAACAAGTATAGAGGAAAGCTCAAATGACCACCAAATAACCATTATTTGTGAATTAGAGTGTATGGCGTGGTTAGAGGGGTCTAGCACCTCTGGTGTGAGGGCTTGCTGAATGCTTTTCAGAGATTCTCATCTACCTTTGGTGTCCACCTGTCACCCAACCCTCCCCTGTAGCTCCAAGAAGTAACCACACCCTGGAAAAATTGTGTGGGCCTATGAGTTAAACAAGACTGAAGATAATTAACAGGCCTCAAAATGGTTGGGAAATTAGGTGGATGTCCATCCTCAGCATGGGAAGACTTCCCTCTGTGACAGTTTGTTCCAATGGCCATCAAGATAGCTGAAGCAGGTTCTGGGAGTGCTTGAGGTTGGTCACATGTCAAGGACTCTTCCACTTCATCCTGGCTCATCACCAATCATCTTGACTTTTGTCCTGAAACTGGACTTTGATGACCCTGGAAAAGAGAGTGAGACTATTGACTTTGCACAACTCTGGCGCAATTCACAAACAAATGAAGATAATACTCGGTGATATTACTGATGCTCCTCAAGAATGAAGGACAAACAACAATTTATTAATTGCACTGCTACCTAGAGCCAGATCTAGATACTCACTCTCCCTCTCTTCCACAGACTGCAGATGAGTATGATTAAAGAATGTCTGCTTTGACATCGGTCCCTTCTGCTGTTTTGTTATACTTACCCCATTATCTTCTTAAATGCTCCCTCCTTTGTATCTCAGGTCTGCATGGAACTTCCTGAATTCATTTCTAGTACAAAGTTCTATCAGTATTTCTCTATCTGTATTTGTTAACATTTTATGGACACTGCTACTTGGGGAAAGGAAAGGGAAGTGAAAAATGGTGGTGGAAAGGGGACAAGCATTCATTATAATTTGTACTCTATACCAAGTACCTCGAAAATACTTTTTTTCCCTTTTATCTTTCAAATAACTCTGGGAGAAAAGTACTATTATTATCCCATTTTATCAGTGAGGAAACTAAACCAGAAAGCTATTGACTTGTCCAGAGTCTCATAGGTAGGGAGTGTTTGAGACCTGATTTGAATTCAGGTCTTCATGAGTCCAAGCCTGGGTGTCTATCTAATTGCCCCTACTGGAATATGTCACTATTCTCATTATATAGAGAGTGAAAAAAGGAAGAGATTATCGCTGTGATACAATCAAACATTGAGAATATGACTCTGCTCATCATCGCTATAATTTTTGAAACCAAAATATCTATCTTTGGCCACCTCTACCTTATATATTGTCTCTCCCTATTAGAATAAGAACTATTTTTTCTTTTGTTTTTGTATTCCTAGAATAATAAATAGCACAGGGAAA